>CAMAOD020000234.1:200000-230000 GCA_945859595.2 Megachile willughbiella
AGAGACAGAGACAGAGACAGAGACAGAGACAGAGACAGAGAAAGAGACAGAGACAGAGACAGAGACAGAGACACAGACAGAGACAGAGACAGAGACAGAGACAGAGACAGAGACAGAGACAGAGACAGGGACAGAGACAGAGACAGAGACAGAGACAGAGACAGAGACAGAGTCAGAGACAGAGACACAGACAGAGACAGAGACGGAGACAAAGACCGAGACAGAGACAGAGACGGAGACAGAGGCAGAGACTGAGCCAGGGACAGAGACGGAGACAGAGACAGTGCGAGAGAGAGCGACAGAGACAGAGACAGAGACAGAGACAGAAACAGAAACAGAGACAGTGACAGATACGCGGACAGAGACCGAGGCAGAAACAGAGACAGAGAGAGAGACGGAGACAGAGACAGAGACTGAGACGGAGACAGAGACAGCGGCAGAGACAGGGACGGAGACAGAGACAGAGACACTGACAGAGACAGAGACAGAGACAGAGACTGAGACAGAGACAGAGACAGAGGCAGAGACAGAGACAGAGACAGAGACAGCGACTGAGGGAGAGACAGCGACAGAGACAGAGACAGATACAGACACAGAGACAGAGACAGAGACAGAAACAGAGACAGAGACAGATACGGGGACAGAGACAGAGGCAGAGACAGCGACAGAGGCAGAGACAGAGACAGACACAGACAGATACAGAGACAGAGACGGAGATAGAGACAGAGACAGAAACAGAGACAGAGACAGATACGCGGACACAGACAGAGGCAGAGACAGAGACAGAGAGAGAGACGGAGACAAAGACGGAGACAGAGACAGAGACTGAGACAGAGACAGAGACAGAGACAGAGACAGAGAGAGAGACGGAGACAAAGACGGAGACAGAGACAGAGACTGAGACAGAGACAGAGACAGAGACAGAGACAGAGACAGAGACAGAGACAGAGACAGAGACAGAGACAGAGACAGAGACAGAGACAGAGACAGAGACAGAGACAGAGACAGAGACAGAGACAGAGACAGAGACGGAGACAGAGACAGAGACAGAGACAGAGACAGAGACAGAGACGGAGACAGAAACAGAGACAGAGACAGAGACAGAGACAGAGACAGAGACAGAGACAGAGACAGAGACAGAAATAGAAACAGAAACAGAGACAGAGACAGATACGCGGACAGAGACCGAGGCAGAAACAGAGACAGAGAGAGAGACGGAAACAGAGACAGAGACTGAGACGGAGACAGAGACAGCGGCAGAGACAGGGACGGAGACAGAGACAGAGACACAGACAGAGACAGAGACAGAGACAGAGACTGAGACAGAGACAGAGACAGAGACAGAGACAGAGACAGAGACAGAGACAGATACTGAGGGAGAGACAGCGACAGAGACAGAGACAGATACAGACACAGAGACAGAGACAGAGACAGAGACAGAAACAGAGACAGAGACAGATACGGGGACAGAGACAGAGGCAGAGACAGTGACAGTGGCAGAGACAGAGACACAGACACAGACAGATACAGAGATATAGAGACACAGACAGAGACAGAGACAGAGACAGAGACAGAGACAGAGACGGAGACAAAGACCGAGACAGAGGCAGAGACAATGGCAGAGAGGGAGACAGAGACAGAGACAGAGGCAGATACAGACACAGAGACGGAGGCAGAGACAGAGACACAGACAGAGACAGAGACTGAGACAGAGTCAGAGACAGAGACAGAGACATAGAGACATAGGCACGGAGACAGAGACAGAGACAGAGACAAAGAGACCGAGTCAGGGACAGAAACAGAGACAGAGACGGAGACAGAGGCAGAGACAGAGACAGAGACAGAGACAGAGACAGAGGCAGAGACAGAGACAGAGACAGAGACAGAGACAGATACGGAGACAGAGGGAGAGACAGCGACAGAGACAGAGACAGAGACAAAGACAGAGACAGAGACAGAGACAGAGACAGAGACAGAGGCAGAGACAGGGACAGAGACAGAGACAGAGACAGAGACAGAGACAGAGACAGAGACAGAGACAGAGACAGAGACAGAGACAGAGACAGAGACAGAGACAGAGACAGAGACAGAGACAGAGACAGAGACAGAGACAGAGACAGAGACAGAGACAGAGTCAAAGACAGAGACAGAGACGGGGACAGAGGCAGAGACAGAGCCAGGGACAGAGACAGAGACAGAGACAGAGGGAGAGACAGCGACAGAGACAGAGACAGAGACAGAGACAGAGACAGAGACAGAGACAGAGACAGAGACAGAGACAGAGACAGAGACAGAGACAGAGACAGAGACAGAGACAGAGACAGAGACAGAGACAGAGACGGAGACAGAGGCAGAGACAGAGCCAGAGACAGGGACTGAGACAGAGACAGAGACAGAGACAGAGACAGAGACAGAGACAGAGACAGAGACAGAGACAGAGACAGAGACAGAGACAGAGACAGAGACAGAGACAGAGACAGAGACAGAGACAGAGACAGAGACAGAGACAGAGACAGAGACAGAGACAGAGACAGAGACAGAGACAGAGACAGAGACAGAGACAGATACGGAGACAGAGGGAGAGACAGCGACAGAGACAGAGACAGAGACAAAGACAGAGACAGAGACAGAGACAGAGACAGAGACAGAGACAGAGACAGAGACAGAGACAGAAACAGAGACAGAGACAGATACGGGGACAGAGACAGAGGCAGAGACAGCGACAGAGGCAGAGACAGAGACAGACACAGACAGATACAGAGACAGAGACGGAGATAGAGACAGAGACAGAAACAGAGACAGAGACAGATACGCGGACACAGACAGAGGCAGAGACAGAGACAGAGAGAGAGACGGAGACAAAGACGGAGACAGAGACAGAGACTGAGACAGAGACAGAGACAGAGACAGAGACAGAGAGAGAGACGGAGACAAAGACGGAGACAGAGACAGAGACTGAGACAGAGACAGAGACAGAGACAGAGACAGAGACAGAGACAGAGACAGAGACAGAGACAGAGACAGAGACAGAGACAGAGACAGAGACAGAGACAGAGACAGAGACAGAGACAGAGACAGAGACAGAGACAGAGACAGAGACAGAGACAGAGACAGAGACAGAGACAGAGACAGAGACAGAGACAGAGACAGAGACAGAGACAGAGACAGAGACAGAGACAGAGACAGAGACACAGCCAGAGACAGAGACAGAGACAGAGACTGAGACAGAGACAGAGACAGAGACAGAGACAGAGACAGAGACAGAGACAGAGACGGAGACAGAGGCAGAGACAGAGCCAGAGACAGGGACTGAGACAGAGACAGAGACAGAGGGAGAGACAGAGACAGAAACAGAGACAGAGACAGATACGCGGACAGAGACAGAGGCAGAGACAGAGACAGAGACAGAGAGAGAGACGGAGACAGAGACAGAGACAGGGACAGAGACAGAGACAGAGACAGAGACAGAGACAGAGACAGAGACAGAGACAGAGACAGAGACAGAGACAGAGACAGAGACAGAGACAGAGACAGAGGCAGAGGCAGAGACAGAGACAGAGACAGAGACAGAGGCAGAGACAGGGACAGAGACGGAGACAGAGACAGAGACAGAGACAGAGACAGAGACAGAGACAGAGACAGAGACAGAGACAGAGACAGAGACAGAGACAGAGACAGAGACAGAGACAGAGACAGAGACAGAGACAGAGACAGAGACAGAGACAGAGCCAGAGTCAGAGACAGAGACGGAGACAGAGACAGAGCGAGAGACAGCGACAGAGACAGAGACAGAGACAGAGACAGAGACAGAGACAGAAACAGAAACAGAGACAGTGACAGATACGCGGACAGAGACCGAGGCAGAAACAGAGACAGAGAGAGAGACGGAGACAGAGACAGAGACTGAGACGGAGACAGAGACAGCGGCAGAGACAGGGACGGAGACAGAAACAGAGACAGAGAAAGATACGCGGACAGAGACAGAGGCAGAGACAGAGACGGAGACAAAGACCGAGACAGAGACAGAGACGGAGACAGAGGCAGAGACAGAGCCAGGGACAGAGACGGAGACAGAGGCAGAGCGAGAGACAGCGACAGAGACAGAGACAGAAACAGAAACAGAAACAGAGACAGAGACAGATACGCGGACAGAGACCGAGGCAGAAACAGAGACAGAGAGAGAAACGGAGACAGAGACAGAGACTGAGACGGAGACAGAGACAGCGGCAGAGACAGGGACGGAGACAGAGACAGAGACACAGACAGAGACAGAGACAGAGACAGAGACTGAGACAGCGACAGAGACAGAGACAGAGACAGAGACAGAGACAGAGACAGAGACTGAGGGAGAGACAGCGACAGAGGCAGAGACAGATACAGACACAGAGACAGAGACAGAGACAGAGACAGAAACAGAGACAGAGACAGATACAATGACAGAGACAGAGGCAGAGACAGAGACAGAGAGAGAGACGGAGACAGAGACAGAGACTGAGACGGAGACAGAGACAGCGGCAGAGACAGGGACGGAGACAGAGACAGAGACACAGACAGAGACAGAGACAGAGACAGAGACAGAGGCAGAGACAGAGACAGAGACAGAGACAGAGACAGAGACAGAGACAGAGACAGAGACAGAGACAGAGACAGAGACAGAGACAGAGACAGAGACAGAGACAGAGACAGAGACAGAGACAGAGACAGAGGCAGGGACACAGACAGAGACAGAGACGGAGACAGAGGGAGAGACAGCGACAGAGACAGAGACAGAGACAGAGACAGAGACAGAGACAGAGACAGAGACAGAGACAGAGACAGAGACAGAGAAAGAGACAGAGACAGAGACAGAGACAGAGACAGAGACGGAGACAGAGGCAGAGACAGAGCCATGGAGAGAGACAGAGACAGAGACAGAGGGAGAGACATCGACAGAGACAGAGACAGAGGCAGAGACAGGGACAGAGACGGAGACAGAGACAGAGACAGAGACAGAGACAGAGACAGAGACAGAGACAGAGACAGAGACAGAGACAGAGACAGAGACAGAGACAGAGACAGAGACAGAGACAGAGACAGAGACAGAGACAGAGACAGAGTCAGAGACAGAGACACAGACAGAGACAGAGACGGAGACAGAGGGAGAGACTGCGACAGAGACAGGGACAGAGACAGAGACAGAGACAGAGACAGAGACAGAGACAGAGACAGAGACAGAGACAGAGACAGGGACGGAGACAGACACAGAGACAGAGACAGAGACAGAGACAGAGACAGAGACAGAGACAGAGACAGAGACAGAGACAGAGACAGAGACAGAGACAGAGACACAGCCAGAGACAGAGACAGAGACAGAGACAGAGACAGAGACAGAGACAGAGACAGAGACAGAGACAGAGACAGAGACAGAGACAGAGACTGAGACTGAGGCGGAGACGGAGACAGAGACAGAGACAGAGACAGAGACAGAGACAGAGACAGAGACAGAGACAGAGACAGAGACAGAGACAGAGTCAGAGTCAGAGACAGAGACACAGACAGAGACAGAGACAGAGGCAGAGACAGAGACAGAGACAGAGACAGGGACAGAGACAGAGACAGAGACAGAGACAGAGACAGAGACAGAGACAGAGACAGAGACAGAGACAGAGACAGAGACAGAGACAGAGACAGATACAGAGACGGAGACAGAGGCAGAGACAGAGCCAGGGACAGAGACAGAGGCAGAGGCTGAGGGAGAGACAGCGACAGAGACAGAGACAGAGACAGAGACAGACACAGAGACAGAGACAGAGACGGAGACAGAGACAGAGACAGAGACAGAGACAGAGACAGAGACGGAGACAGAAACAGAGACAGAGACAGAGACAGAGACAGAGACAGAGACAGAGACAGAGACAGAGACAGAAACAGAAACAGAAACAGAGACAGAGACAGATACGCGGACAGAGACCGAGGCAGAAACAGAGACAGAGAGAGAGACGGAAACAGAGACAGAGACTGAGACGGAGACAGAGACAGCGGCAGAGACAGGGACGGAGACAGAGACAGAGACACAGACAGAGACAGAGACAGAGACAGAGACTGAGACAGAGACAGAGACAGAGACAGAGACAGAGACAGAGACAGAGACAGATACTGAGGGAGAGACAGCGACAGAGACAGAGACAGATACAGACACAGAGACAGAGACAGAGACAGAGACAGAAACAGAGACAGAGACAGATACGGGGACAGAGACAGAGGCAGAGACAGTGACAGTGGCAGAGACAGAGACACAGACACAGACAGATACAGAGATATAGAGACACAGACAGAGACAGAGACAGAGACAGAGACAGAGACAGAGACGGAGACAAAGACCGAGACAGAGGCAGAGACAATGGCAGAGAGGGAGACAGAGACAGAGACAGAGGCAGATACAGACACAGAGACGGAGGCAGAGACAGAGACACAGACAGAGACAGAGACTGAGACAGAGTCAGAGACAGAGACAGAGACATAGAGACATAGGCACGGAGACAGAGACAGAGACAGAGACAAAGAGACCGAGTCAGGGACAGAAACAGAGACAGAGACGGAGACAGAGGCAGAGACAGAGACAGAGACAGAGACAGAGACAGAGGCAGAGACAGAGACAGAGACAGAGACAGAGACAGATACGGAGACAGAGGGAGAGACAGCGACAGAGACAGAGACAGAGACAAAGACAGAGACAGAGACAGAGACAGAGACAGAGACAGAGGCAGAGACAGGGACAGAGACAGAGACAGAGACAGAGACAGAGACAGAGACAGAGACAGAGACAGAGACAGAGACAGAGACAGAGACAGAGACAGAGACAGAGACAGAGACAGAGACAGAGACAGAGACAGAGACAGAGACAGAGACAGAGTCAAAGACAGAGACAGAGACGGGGACAGAGGCAGAGACAGAGCCAGGGACAGAGACAGAGACAGAGACAGAGGGAGAGACAGCGACAGAGACAGAGACAGAGACAGAGACAGAGACAGAGACAGAGACAGAGACAGAGACAGAGACAGAGACAGAGACAGAGACAGAGACAGAGACAGAGACAGAGACAGAGACAGAGACAGAGACGGAGACAGAGGCAGAGACAGAGCCAGAGACAGGGACTGAGACAGAGACAGAGACAGAGACAGAGACAGAGACAGAGACAGAGACAGAGACAGAGACAGAGACAGAGACAGAGACAGAGACAGAGACAGAGACAGAGACAGAGACAGAGACAGAGACAGAGACAGAGACAGAGACAGAGACAGAGACAGAGACAGAGACAGAGACAGAGACAGAGACAGAGACAGAGACAGAGACAGATACGGAGACAGAGGGAGAGACAGCGACAGAGACAGAGACAGAGACAAAGACAGAGACAGAGACAGAGACAGAGACAGAGACAGAGACAGAGACAGAGACAGAGACAGAAACAGAGACAGAGACAGATACGGGGACAGAGACAGAGGCAGAGACAGCGACAGAGGCAGAGACAGAGACAGACACAGACAGATACAGAGACAGAGACGGAGATAGAGACAGAGACAGAAACAGAGACAGAGACAGATACGCGGACACAGACAGAGGCAGAGACAGAGACAGAGAGAGAGACGGAGACAAAGACGGAGACAGAGACAGAGACTGAGACAGAGACAGAGACAGAGACAGAGACAGAGAGAGAGACGGAGACAAAGACGGAGACAGAGACAGAGACTGAGACAGAGACAGAGACAGAGACAGAGACAGAGACAGAGACAGAGACAGAGACAGAGACAGAGACAGAGACAGAGACAGAGACAGAGACAGAGACAGAGACAGAGACAGAGACAGAGACAGAGACAGAGACAGAGACAGAGACAGAGACAGAGACAGAGACAGAGACAGAGACAGAGACAGAGACAGAGACAGAGACAGAGACAGAGACAGAGACAGAGACAGAGACAGAGACAGAGACACAGCCAGAGACAGAGACAGAGACAGAGACTGAGACAGAGACAGAGACAGAGACAGAGACAGAGACAGAGACAGAGACAGAGACGGAGACAGAGGCAGAGACAGAGCCAGAGACAGGGACTGAGACAGAGACAGAGACAGAGGGAGAGACAGAGACAGAAACAGAGACAGAGACAGATACGCGGACAGAGACAGAGGCAGAGACAGAGACAGAGACAGAGAGAGAGACGGAGACAGAGACAGAGACAGGGACAGAGACAGAGACAGAGACAGAGACAGAGACAGAGACAGAGACAGAGACAGAGACAGAGACAGAGACAGAGACAGAGACAGAGACAGAGACAGAGGCAGAGGCAGAGACAGAGACAGAGACAGAGACAGAGGCAGAGACAGGGACAGAGACGGAGACAGAGACAGAGACAGAGACAGAGACAGAGACAGAGACAGAGACAGAGACAGAGACAGAGACAGAGACAGAGACAGAGACAGAGACAGAGACAGAGACAGAGACAGAGACAGAGACAGAGACAGAGACAGAGACAGAGCCAGAGTCAGAGACAGAGACGGAGACAGAGACAGAGCGAGAGACAGCGACAGAGACAGAGACAGAGACAGAGACAGAGACAGAGACAGAAACAGAAACAGAGACAGTGACAGATACGCGGACAGAGACCGAGGCAGAAACAGAGACAGAGAGAGAGACGGAGACAGAGACAGAGACTGAGACGGAGACAGAGACAGCGGCAGAGACAGGGACGGAGACAGAAACAGAGACAGAGAAAGATACGCGGACAGAGACAGAGGCAGAGACAGAGACGGAGACAAAGACCGAGACAGAGACAGAGACGGAGACAGAGGCAGAGACAGAGCCAGGGACAGAGACGGAGACAGAGGCAGAGCGAGAGACAGCGACAGAGACAGAGACAGAAACAGAAACAGAAACAGAGACAGAGACAGATACGCGGACAGAGACCGAGGCAGAAACAGAGACAGAGAGAGAAACGGAGACAGAGACAGAGACTGAGACGGAGACAGAGACAGCGGCAGAGACAGGGACGGAGACAGAGACAGAGACACAGACAGAGACAGAGACAGAGACAGAGACTGAGACAGCGACAGAGACAGAGACAGAGACAGAGACAGAGACAGAGACAGAGACTGAGGGAGAGACAGCGACAGAGGCAGAGACAGATACAGACACAGAGACAGAGACAGAGACAGAGACAGAAACAGAGACAGAGACAGATACAATGACAGAGACAGAGGCAGAGACAGAGACAGAGAGAGAGACGGAGACAGAGACAGAGACTGAGACGGAGACAGAGACAGCGGCAGAGACAGGGACGGAGACAGAGACAGAGACACAGACAGAGACAGAGACAGAGACAGAGACAGAGGCAGAGACAGAGACAGAGACAGAGACAGAGACAGAGACAGAGACAGAGACAGAGACAGAGACAGAGACAGAGACAGAGACAGAGACAGAGACAGAGACAGAGACAGAGACAGAGACAGAGACAGAGGCAGGGACACAGACAGAGACAGAGACGGAGACAGAGGGAGAGACAGCGACAGAGACAGAGACAGAGACAGAGACAGAGACAGAGACAGAGACAGAGACAGAGACAGAGACAGAGACAGAGAAAGAGACAGAGACAGAGACAGAGACAGAGACAGAGACGGAGACAGAGGCAGAGACAGAGCCATGGAGAGAGACAGAGACAGAGACAGAGGGAGAGACATCGACAGAGACAGAGACAGAGGCAGAGACAGGGACAGAGACGGAGACAGAGGCAGAGACAGAGACAGAGACAGAGACAGAGACAGAGACAGAGACAGAGACAGAGACAGAGACAGAGACAGAGACAGAGACAGAGACAGAGACAGAGACAGAGACAGAGACAGAGACAGAGTCAGAGACAGAGACACAGACAGAGACAGAGACGGAGACAGAGGGAGAGACTGCGACAGAGACAGGGACAGAGACAGAGACAGAGACAGAGACAGAGACAGAGACAGAGACAGAGACAGAGACAGAGACAGGGACGGAGACAGACACAGAGACAGAGACAGAGACAGAGACAGAGACAGAGACAGAGACAGAGACAGAGACAGAGACAGAGACAGAGACAGAGACAGAGACACAGCCAGAGACAGAGACAGAGACAGAGACAGAGACAGAGACAGAGACAGAGACAGAGACAGAGACAGAGACAGAGACAGAGACAGAGACTGAGACTGAGGCGGAGACGGAGACAGAGACAGAGACAGAGACAGAGACAGAGACAGAGACAGAGACAGAGACAGAGACAGAGACAGAGACAGAGTCAGAGTCAGAGACAGAGACACAGACAGAGACAGAGACAGAGGCAGAGACAGAGACAGAGACAGAGACAGGGACAGAGACAGAGACAGAGACAGAGACAGAGACAGAGACAGAGACAGAGACAGAGACAGAGACAGAGACAGAGACAGAGACAGAGACAGATACAGAGACGGAGACAGAGGCAGAGACAGAGCCAGGGACAGAGACAGAGGCAGAGGCTGAGGGAGAGACAGCGACAGAGACAGAGACAGAGACAGAGACAGACACAGAGACAGAGACAGAGACGGAGACAGAGACAGAGACAGAGACAGAGACAGAGACAGAGACGGAGACAGAAACAGAGACAGAGACAGAGACAGAGACAGAGACAGAGACAGAGACAGAGACAGAGACAGAGACAGAAACAGAAACAGAAACAGAGACAGAGACAGATACGCGGACAGAGACCGAGGCAGAAACAGAGACAGAGAGAGAGACGGAAACAGAGACAGAGACTGAGACGGAGACAGAGACAGCGGCAGAGACAGGGACGGAGACAGAGACAGAGACACAGACAGAGACAGAGACAGAGACAGAGACTGAGACAGAGACAGAGACAGAGACAGAGACAGAGACAGAGACAGAGACAGATACTGAGGGAGAGACAGCGACAGAGACAGAGACAGATACAGACACAGAGACAGAGACAGAGACAGAGACAGAAACAGAGACAGAGACAGATACGGGGACAGAGACAGAGGCAGAGACAGTGACAGTGGCAGAGACAGAGACACAGACACAGACAGATACAGAGATATAGAGACACAGACAGAGACAGAGACAGAGACAGAGACAGAGACAGAGACGGAGACAAAGACCGAGACAGAGGCAGAGACAATGGCAGAGAGGGAGACAGAGACAGAGACAGAGGCAGATACAGACACAGAGACGGAGGCAGAGACAGAGACACAGACAGAGACAGAGACTGAGACAGAGTCAGAGACAGAGACAGAGACATAGAGACATAGGCACGGAGACAGAGACAGAGACAGAGACAAAGAGACCGAGTCAGGGACAGAAACAGAGACAGAGACGGAGACAGAGGCAGAGACAGAGACAGAGACAGAGACAGAGACAGAGGCAGAGACAGAGACAGAGACAGAGACAGAGACAGATACGGAGACAGAGGGAGAGACAGCGACAGAGACAGAGACAGAGACAAAGACAGAGACAGAGACAGAGACAGAGACAGAGACAGAGGCAGAGACAGGGACAGAGACAGAGACAGAGACAGAGACAGAGACAGAGACAGAGACAGAGACAGAGACAGAGACAGAGACAGAGACAGAGACAGAGACAGAGACAGAGACAGAGACAGAGACAGAGACAGAGACAGAGTCAAAGACAGAGACAGAGACGGGGACAGAGGCAGAGACAGAGCCAGGGACAGAGACAGAGACAGAGACAGAGGGAGAGACAGCGACAGAGACAGAGACAGAGACAGAGACAGAGACAGAGACAGAGACAGAGACAGAGACAGAGACAGAGACAGAGACAGAGACAGAGACAGAGACAGAGACAGAGACAGAGACGGAGACAGAGGCAGAGACAGAGCCAGAGACAGGGACTGAGACAGAGACAGAGACAGAGACAGAGACAGAGACAGAGACAGAGACAGAGACAGAGACAGAGACAGAGACAGAGACAGAGACAGAGACAGAGACAGAGACAGAGACAGAGACAGAGACAGAGACAGAGACAGAGACAGAGACAGAGACAGAGACAGAGACAGAGACAGAGACAGAGACAGAGACAGAGACAGATACGGAGACAGAGGGAGAGACAGCGACAGAGACAGAGACAGAGACAAAGACAGAGACAGAGACAGAGACAGAGACAGAGACAGAGACAGAGACAGAGACAGAGACAGAAACAGAGACAGAGACAGATACGGGGACAGAGACAGAGGCAGAGACAGCGACAGAGGCAGAGACAGAGACAGACACAGACAGATACAGAGACAGAGACGGAGATAGAGACAGAGACAGAAACAGAGACAGAGACAGATACGCGGACACAGACAGAGGCAGAGACAGAGACAGAGAGAGAGACGGAGACAAAGACGGAGACAGAGACAGAGACTGAGACAGAGACAGAGACAGAGACAGAGACAGAGAGAGAGACGGAGACAAAGACGGAGACAGAGACAGAGACTGAGACAGAGACAGAGACAGAGACAGAGACAGAGACAGAGACAGAGACAGAGACAGAGACAGAGACAGAGACAGAGACAGAGACAGAGACAGAGACAGAGACAGAGACAGAGACAGAGACAGAGACAGAGACAGAGACGGAGACAGAGACAGAGACAGAGACAGAGACAGAGACAGAGACGGAGACAGAAACAGAGACAGAGACAGAGACAGAGACAGAGACAGAGACAGAGACAGAGACAGAGACAGAAACAGAAACAGAAACAGAGACAGAGACAGATACGCGGACAGAGACCGAGGCAGAAACAGAGACAGAGAGAGAGACGGAAACAGAGACAGAGACTGAGACGGAGACAGAGACAGCGGCAGAGACAGGGACGGAGACAGAGACAGAGACACAGACAGAGACAGAGACAGAGACAGAGACTGAGACAGAGACAGAGACAGAGACAGAGACAGAGACAGAGACAGAGACAGATACTGAGGGAGAGACAGCGACAGAGACAGAGACAGATACAGACACAGAGACAGAGACAGAGACAGAGACAGAAACAGAGACAGAGACAGATACGGGGACAGAGACAGAGGCAGAGACAGTGACAGTGGCAGAGACAGAGACACAGACACAGACAGATACAGAGATATAGAGACACAGACAGAGACAGAGACAGAGACAGAGACAGAGACAGAGACGGAGACAAAGACCGAGACAGAGGCAGAGACAATGGCAGAGAGGGAGACAGAGACAGAGACAGAGGCAGATACAGACACAGAGACGGAGGCAGAGACAGAGACACAGACAGAGACAGAGACTGAGACAGAGTCAGAGACAGAGACAGAGACATAGAGACATAGGCACGGAGACAGAGACAGAGACAGAGACAAAGAGACCGAGTCAGGGACAGAAACAGAGACAGAGACGGAGACAGAGGCAGAGACAGAGACAGAGACAGAGACAGAGACAGAGGCAGAGACAGAGACAGAGACAGAGACAGAGACAGATACGGAGACAGAGGGAGAGACAGCGACAGAGACAGAGACAGAGACAAAGACAGAGACAGAGACAGAGACAGAGACAGAGACAGAGGCAGAGACAGGGACAGAGACAGAGACAGAGACAGAGACAGAGACAGAGACAGAGACAGAGACAGAGACAGAGACAGAGACAGAGACAGAGACAGAGACAGAGACAGAGACAGAGACAGAGACAGAGACAGAGACAGAGACAGAGACAGAGTCAAAGACAGAGACAGAGACGGGGACAGAGGCAGAGACAGAGCCAGGGACAGAGACAGAGACAGAGACAGAGGGAGAGACAGCGACAGAGACAGAGACAGAGACAGAGACAGAGACAGAGACAGAGACAGAGACAGAGACAGAGACAGAGACAGAGACAGAGACAGAGACAGAGACAGAGACAGAGACAGAGACAGAGACGGAGACAGAGGCAGAGACAGAGCCAGAGACAGGGACTGAGACAGAGACAGAGACAGAGACAGAGACAGAGACAGAGACAGAGACAGAGACAGAGACAGAGACAGAGACAGAGACAGAGACAGAGACAGAGACAGAGACAGAGACAGAGACAGAGACAGAGACAGAGACAGAGACAGAGACAGAGACAGAGACAGAGACAGAGACAGAGACAGAGACAGAGACAGAGACAGAGACAGATACGGAGACAGAGGGAGAGACAGCGACAGAGACAGAGACAGAGACAAAGACAGAGACAGAGACAGAGACAGAGACAGAGACAGAGACAGAGACAGAGACAGAGACAGAAACAGAGACAGAGACAGATACGGGGACAGAGACAGAGGCAGAGACAGCGACAGAGGCAGAGACAGAGACAGACACAGACAGATACAGAGACAGAGACGGAGATAGAGACAGAGACAGAAACAGAGACAGAGACAGATACGCGGACACAGACAGAGGCAGAGACAGAGACAGAGAGAGAGACGGAGACAAAGACGGAGACAGAGACAGAGACTGAGACAGAGACAGAGACAGAGACAGAGACAGAGAGAGAGACGGAGACAAAGACGGAGACAGAGACAGAGACTGAGACAGAGACAGAGACAGAGACAGAGACAGAGACAGAGACAGAGACAGAGACAGAGACAGAGACAGAGACAGAGACAGAGACAGAGACAGAGACAGAGACAGAGACAGAGACAGAGACAGAGACAGAGACAGAGACAGAGACAGAGACAGAGACAGAGACAGAGACAGAGACAGAGACAGAGACAGAGACAGAGACAGAGACAGAGACAGAGACAGAGACAGAGACAGAGACAGAGACACAGCCAGAGACAGAGACAGAGACAGAGACTGAGACAGAGACAGAGACAGAGACAGAGACAGAGACAGAGACAGAGACAGAGACGGAGACAGAGGCAGAGACAGAGCCAGAGACAGGGACTGAGACAGAGACAGAGACAGAGGGAGAGACAGAGACAGAAACAGAGACAGAGACAGATACGCGGACAGAGACAGAGGCAGAGACAGAGACAGAGACAGAGAGAGAGACGGAGACAGAGACAGAGACAGGGACAGAGACAGAGACAGAGACAGAGACAGAGACAGAGACAGAGACAGAGACAGAGACAGAGACAGAGACAGAGACAGAGACAGAGACAGAGGCAGAGGCAGAGACAGAGACAGAGACAGAGACAGAGGCAGAGACAGGGACAGAGACGGAGACAGAGACAGAGACAGAGACAGAGACAGAGACAGAGACAGAGACAGAGACAGAGACAGAGACAGAGACAGAGACAGAGACAGAGACAGAGACAGAGACAGAGACAGAGACAGAGACAGAGACAGAGACAGAGACAGAGACAGAGACAGAGTCAGAGACAGAGACACAGACAGAGACAGAGACGGAGACAGAGGGAGAGACTGCGACAGAGACAGGGACAGAGACAGAGACAGAGACAGAGACAGAGACAGAGACAGAGACAGAGACAGAGACAGAGACAGGGACGGAGACAGACACAGAGACAGAGACAGAGACAGAGACAGAGACAGAGACAGAGACAGAGACAGAGACAGAGACAGAGACAGAGACAGAGACAGAGACAGAGACAGAGACACAGCCAGAGACAGAGACAGAGACAGAGACAGAGACAGAGACAGAGACAGAGACAGAGACAGAGACAGAGACAGAGACAGAGACAGAGACTGAGACTGAGGCGGAGACGGAGACAGAGACAGCGGCAGAGACAGGGACGGAGACAGAGACATAGACAGAGGGAGAGACAGCGACAGAGACAGAGACAAAGACAGAGACAGAGACAGAGACAGAGACAGAGGCAGAGACAGCGACAGAGACAGAGACAGAGACACAGACAGATACAGCGACAGAGCCGGAGATAGAGACAGAGACGGGGACAGAGGCAGAGACAGAGACAGAGACAGAGACAGAGACAGAGACAGAGACAGAGACAGAGACAGAGACAGAGACAGAGACAGAGACAGGGACAGAGACAGAGACAGAGACACAGACAGAGACAGAGACAGAGACACAGCCAGAGACAGAGACAGAGACAGAGACAGAGACAGAGACAGAGACAGAGACAGAGACAGAGACAGGGACAGAGACAGAGACTGAGACAGAGACAGAGACAGAGACAGAGACAGAGACTGAGACAGAGACTGAGGGAGAGACAGCGACAGAGACAGAGACAGATACAGACACAGAGACAGAGACAGAGACAGAGACAGAGACAGAGACAGAGACAGAAACAGAGACAGAGACAGATACGCGGACAGAGACAGAGGCAGAGACAGAGACAGAGAGAGAGACGGAGACAGAGACAGAGACAGAGACAGAGAGAGAGACGGAGACAGAGACAGAGACTGAGACGGAGACAGAGACAGCGGCAGAGACAGGGACGGAGACAGAGACAGAAACACAGACAGAGACAGAGACAGAGACAGAGACAGAGACAGAGACAGAGACAGAGACAGAGACAGAGACAGATACGGAGACAGAGGGAGAGACAGCGACAGAGACAGAGACAGAGACAAAGACAGAGACAGAGACAGAGACAGAGACAGAGACAGAGGCAGAGACAGGGACAGAGACAGAGACAGAGACAGAGACAGAGACAGAGACAGAGACAGAGACAGAGACAGAGACAGAGACAGAGACAGAGACAGAGACAGAGACAGAGACAGAGACAGAGACAGAGACAGAGACAGAGTCAGAGACAGAGACAGAGACGGGGACAGAGGCAGAGACAGAGCCAGGGACAGAGACAGAGACAGAGACAGAGGGAGAGACAGCGACAGAGACAGAGACAGAGACAGAGACAGAGACAGAGACAGAGACAGAGACAGAGACAGAGACAGAGACAGAGACAGAGACAGAGACAGAGACAGAGACAGAGACAGAGACGGAGACAGAGGCAGAGACAGAGCCAGAGACAGGGACTGAGACAGAGACAGAGACAGAGACAGAGACAGAGACAGAGACAGAGACAGAGACAGAGACAGAGACAGAGACAGAGACAGAGACAGAGACAGAGACAGAGACAGAGACAGAGACAGAGACAGAGACAGAGACAGAGACAGAGACAGAGACAGAGACAGAGACAGAGACAGAGACAGAGACAGAGACAGAGACAGATACGGAGACAGAGGGAGAGACAGCGACAGAGACAGAGACAGAGACAAAGACAGAGACAGAGACAGAGACAGAGACAGAGACAGAGACAGAGACAGAGACAGAGACAGAGACAGAAACAGAGACAGAGACAGATACGGGGACAGAGACAGAGGCAGAGACAGCGACAGAGGCAGAGACAGAGACAGACACAGACAGATACAGAGACAGAGACGGAGATAGAGACAGAGACAGAAACAGAGACAGAGACAGATACGCGGACACAGACAGAGGCAGAGACAGAGACAGAGAGAGAGACGGAGACAAAGACGGAGACAGAGACAGAGACTGAGACAGAGACAGAGACAGAGACAGAGACAGAGAGAGAGACGGAGACAAAGACGGAGACAGAGACAGAGACTGAGACAGAGACAGAGACAGAGACAGAGACAGAGACAGAGACAGAGACAGAGACAGAGACAGAGACAGAGACAGAGACAGAGACAGAGACAGAGACAGAGACAGAGACAGAGACAGAGACAGAGACAGAGACAGAGACAGAGACAGAGACAGAGACAGAGACAGAGACAGAGACAGAGACAGAGACAGAGACAGAGACAGAGACAGAGACAGAGACAGAGACAGAGACAGAGACAGAGACAGAGACAGAGACAGAGACAGAGACAGAGACAGAGACAGAGACAGAGACAGAGACAGAGACACAGCCAGAGACAGAGACAGAGACAGAGACTGAGACAGAGACAGAGACAGAGACAGAGACAGAGACAGAGACAGAGACAGAGACGGAGACAGAGGCAGAGACAGAGCCAGAGACAGGGACTGAGACAGAGACAGAGACAGAGGGAGAGACAGAGACAGAAACAGAGACAGAGACAGATACGCGGACAGAGACAGAGGCAGAGACAGAGACAGAGACAGAGAGAGAGACGGAGACAGAGACAGAGACAGAGACAGGGACAGAGACAGAGACAGAGACAGAGACAGAGACAGAGACAGAGACAGAGACAGAGACAGAGACAGAGACAGAGACAGAGACAGAGACGGAGGCAGAGGCAGAGACAGAGACAGAGACAGAGACAGAGGCAGAGACAGGGACAGAGACGGAGACAGAGACAGAGACAGAGACAGAGACAGAGACAGAGACAGAGACAGAGACAGAGACAGAGACAGAGACAGAGACAGAGTCAGAGACAGAGACAGAGACAGAGACAGAGACAGAGACAGAGACAGAGACAGAGACAGAGACAGAGACAGAGACAGAGACAGAGACAGAGACGGAGACAGAGGCAGAGACAGAGCCAGAGACAGGGACTGAGACAGAGACAGAGACAGAGACAGAGACAGAGACAGAGACAGAGACAGAGACAGAGACAGAGACAGAGACAGAGACAGGGACAGAGACAGAGACAGAGACAGAGACAGAGACAGAGACAGAGACAGAGACAGAGACAGAGACACAGCCAGAGACAGAGACAGAGATAGAGACTGAGACAGAGACAGAGACAGAGACAGAGACAGAGACAGAGACAGAGACAGAGACGGAGACAGAGGCAGAGACAGAGCCAGAGACAGGGACTGAGACAGAGACAGAGACAGAGGGAGAGACAGAGACAGAAACAGAGACAGAGACAGATACGCGGACAGAGACAGAGGCAGAGACAGAGACAGAGACAGAGAGAGAGACGGAGACAGAGACAGAGACAGGGACAGAGACAGAGACAGAGACAGTGACAGAGACAGAGACAGAGACAGAGACAGAGACAGAGACAGAGACAGAGACAGAGACAGAGACAGAGACAGAGACAGAGGCAGAGGCAGAGACGGAGACAGAGACAGAGACAGAGGCAGAGACAGGGACAGAGACGGAGACAGAGACAGAGACAGAGACAGAGACAGAGACAGAGACAGAGACAGAGACAGAGACAGAGACAGAGACAGAGACAGAGACAGAGACAGAGACAGAGACAGAGACAGAGACAGAGACAGAGACAGAGACAGAGACAGAGTCAGAGACAGAGACACAGACAGAGACAGAGACGGAGACAGAGGGAGAGACAGAGACAGAGGCAGAGGCAGAGACGGAGACAGAGACAGAGACAGAGGCAGAGACAGGGACAGAGACGGAGACAGAGACAGAGACAGAGACAGAGACAGAGACAGAGACAGAGACAGAGACAGAGACAGAGACAGAGACAGAGACAGAGACAGAGACAGAGACAGAGACAGAGACAGAGACAGAGACAGAGACAGAGTCAGAGACAGAGACACAGACAGAGACAGAGACGGAGACAGAGGGAGAGACTGCGACAGAGACAGGGACAGAGACAGAGACAGAGACAGAGACAGAGACAGAGACAGAGACAGAGACAGAGACAGAGACAGGGACGGAGACAGACACAGAGACAGAGACAGAGACAGAGACAGAGACAGAGACAGAGACAGAGACAGAGACAGAGACAGAGACAGAGACAGAGACAGAGACAGAGACACAGCCAGAGACAGAGACAGAGACAGAGACAGAGACAGAGACAGAGACAGAGACAGAGACAGAGACAGAGACAGAGACAGAGACAGAGACAGAGACTGAGACTGAGTCGGAGACGGAGACAGAGACAGCGGCAGAGACAGGGACGGAGACAGAGACAGAGACGGAGGGAGAGACAGCGACAGAGACAGAGACAAAGACAGAGACAGAGACAGAGACAGAGACAGAGGCAGAGACAGCGACAGAGACAGAGACAGAGACACAGACAGATACAGCGACAGAGCCGGAGATAGAGACAGAGACGGGGACAGAGGCAGAGACAGAGCCAGGGACAGAGACAGAGACAGAGACAGAGACAGAGACAGAGACAGAGACAGAGACAGAGACAGAGACAGAGACAGAGAAAGAGACAGGGACAGAGACAGAGACAGAGACACAGACAGAGACAGAGACAGAGACACAGCCAGAGACAGAGACAGAGACAGAGACAGAGACAGAGACAGAGACAGAGACAGAGACAGAGACAGGGACAGAGACAGAGACTGAGACAGAGACAGAGACAGAGACAGAGACAGAGACTGAGACAGAGACTGAGGGAGAGACAGCGACAGAGACAGAGACAGATACAGACACAGAGACAGAGACAGAGACAGAGACAGAGACAGAGACAGAGACAGAGACAGAAACAGAGACAGAGACAGATACGCGGACAGAGACAGAGGCAGAGACAGAGACAGAGAGAGAGACGGAGACAGAGACAGAGACAGAGACAGAGAGAGAGACGGAGACAGAGACAGAGACTGAGACGGAGACAGAGACAGCGGCAGAGACAGGGACGGAGACAGAGACAGAAACACAGACAGAGACAGAGACAGAGACAGAGACAGAGACAGAGACAGAGACAGAGACAGAGACAGAGACAGATACGGAGACAGAGGGAGAGACAGCGACAGAGACAGAGACAGAGACAAAGACAGAGACAGAGACAGAGACAGAGACAGAGACAGAGGCAGAGACAGGGACAGAGACAGAGACAGAGACAGAGACAGAGACAGAGACAGAGACAGAGACAGAGACAGAGACAGAGACAGAGACAGAGACAGAGACAGAGACAGAGACAGAGACAGAGACAGAGACAGAGACAGAGACAGAGACAGAGTCAGAGACAGAGACAGAGACGGGGACAGAGGCAGAGACAGAGCCAGGGACAGAGACAGAGACAGAGACAGAGGGAGAGACAGCGACAGAGACAGAGACAGAGACAGAGACAGAGACAGAGACAGAGACAGAGACAGAGACAGAGACAGAGACAGAGACAGAGACAGAGACAGAGACAGAGACAGAGACAGAGACAGAGACAGAGACGGAGACAGAGGCAGAGACAGAGCCAGAGACAGGGACTGAGACAGAGACAGAGACAGAGACAGAGACAGAGACAGAGACAGAGACAGAGACAGAGACAGAGACAGAGACAGAGACAGAGACAGAGACAGAGACAGAGACAGAGACAGAGACAGAGACAGAGACAGAGACAGAGACAGAGACAGAGACAGAGACAGAGACAGAGACAGAGACAGAGACAGAGACAGAGACAGATACGGAGACAGAGGGAGAGACAGCGACAGAGACAGAGACAGAGACAAAGACAGAGACAGAGACAGAGACAGAGACAGAGACAGAGACAGAGACAGAAACAGAGACAGAGACAGATACGGGGACAGAGACAGAGGCAGAGACAGCGACAGAGGCAGAGACAGAGACAGACACAGACAGATACAGAGACAGAGACGGAGATAGAGACAGAGACAGAAACAGAGACAGAGACAGATACGCGGACACAGACAGAGGCAGAGACAGAGACAGAGAGAGAGACGGAGACAAAGACGGAGACAGAGACAGAGACTGAGACAGAGACAGAGACAGAGACAGAGACAGAGAGAGAGACGGAGACAAAGACGGAGACAGAGACAGAGACTGAGACAGAGACAGAGACAGAGACAGAGACAGAGACAGAGACAGAGACAGAGACAGAGACAGAGACAGAGACAGAGACAGAGACAGAGACAGAGACAGAGACAGAGACAGAGACAGAGACAGAGACAGAGACAGAGACAGAGACAGAGACAGAGACAGAGACAGAGACAGAGACAGAGACAGAGACAGAGACAGAGACAGAGACAGAGACAGAGACAGAGACAGAGACAGAGACAGAGACAGAGACAGAGACAGAGACAGAGACAGAGACACAGCCAGAGACAGAGACAGAGACAGAGACTGAGACAGAGACAGAGACAGAGACAGAGACAGAGACAGAGACAGAGACAGAGACGGAGACAGAGGCAGAGACAGAGCCAGAGACAGGGACTGAGACAGAGACAGAGACAGAGGGAGAGACAGAGACAGAAACAGAGACAGAGACAGATACGCGGACAGAGACAGAGGCAGAGACAGAGACAGAGACAGAGAGAGAGACGGAGACAGAGACAGAGACAGGGACAGAGACAGAGACAGAGACAGAGACAGAGACAGAGACAGAGACAGAGACAGAGACAGAGACAGAGACAGAGACAGAGACAGAGACAGAGACAGAGACAGAGGCAGAGGCAGAGACAGAGACAGAGACAGAGACAGAGGCAGAGACAGGGACAGAGACGGAGACAGAGACAGAGACAGAGACAGAGACAGAGACAGAGACAGAGACAGAGACAGAGACAGAGACAGAGACAGAGACAGAGACAGAGACAGAGACAGAGACAGAGACAGAGACAGAGACAGAGACACAGCCAGAGACAGAGACAGAGACAGAGACTGAGACAGAGACAGAGACAGAGACAGAGACAGAGACAGAGACAGAGACAGAGACGGAGACAGAGGCAGAGACAGAGCCAGAGACAGGGACTGAGACAGAGACAGAGACAGAGGGAGAGACAGAGACAGAAACAGAGACAGAGACAGATACGCGGACAGAGACAGAGGCAGAGACAGAGACAGAGACAGAGAGAGAGACGGAGACAGAGACAGAGACAGGGACAGAGACAGAGACAGAGACAGAGACAGAGACAGAGACAGAGACAGAGACAGAGACAGAGACAGAGACAGAGACAGAGGACAGAGACAGAGACAGAGACAGAGGCAGAGGCAGAGACAGAGACAGAGACAGAGACAGAGGCAGAGACAGGGACAGAGACGGAGACAGAGACAGAGACAGAGACAGAGACAGAGACAGAGACAGAGACAGAGACAGAGACAGAGACAGAGACAGAGACAGAGACAGAGACAGAGACAGAGACAGAGACAGAGACAGAGACAGAGACAGAGACAGAGACAGAGACAGAGACAGAGACAGAGACAGAGACAGAGACAGAGACAGAGACAGAGACAGAGACAGAGACAGAGACAGAGACAGAGACAGAGACAGAGACAGAGACAGAGACAGAGACAGAGACAGAGACAGAGACAGATACGGAGACAGAGGGAGAGACAGCGACAGAGACAGAGACAGAGACAAAGACAGAGACAGAGACAGAGACAGAGACAGAGACAGAGACAGAGACAGAGACAGAGACAGAGACAGAGACAGAGACAGAGACAGAGACAGAGACAGAGACAGAGACAGAGACAGAGACAGAGACACAGCCAGAGACAGAGACAGAGATAGAGACTGAGACAGAGACAGAGACAGAGACAGAGACAGAGACAGAGACAGAGGGAGAGACAGAGACAGAAACAGAGACAGAGACAGATACGCGGACAGAGACAGAGGCAGAGACAGAGACAGAGACAGAGAGAGAGACGGAGACAGAGACAGAGACAGGGACAGAGACAGAGACAGAGACAGAGACAGAGACAGAGACAGAGACAGAGACAGAGACAGAGACAGAGACAGAGACAGAGACAGAGACAGAGACAGAGGCAGAGGCAGAGACAGAGACAGAGACAGAGACAGAGGCAGAGACAGGGACAGAGACGGAGACAGAGACAGAGACAGAGACAGAGACAGAGACAGAGACAGAGACAGAGACAGAGACAGAGACAGAGACAGAGACAGAGACAGAGACAGAGACAGAGACAGAGACAGAGAGACAGAGACAGAGACAGAGACAGAGACAGAGACAGAGACAGAGACAGAGACAGAGACAGAGTCAGAGACAGAGACACAGACAGAGACAGAGACGGAGACAGAGGGAGAGACTGCGACAGAGACAGGGACAGAGACAGAGACAGAGACAGAGACAGAGACAGAGACAGAGACAGAGACAGAGACAGAGACAGGGACGGAGACAGACACAGAGACAGAGACAGAGACAGAGACAGAGACAGAGACAGAGACAGAGACAGAGACAGAGACAGAGACAGAGACAGAGACAGAGACAGAGACACAGCCAGACAGAGACAGAGACAGAGACAGAGACAGAGACAGAGACAGAGACAGAGACAGAGACAGAGACAGAGACAGAGACAGAGACTGAGACTGAGTCGGAGACGGAGACAGAGACAGCGGCAGAGACAGGGACGGAGACAGAGACAGAGACGGAGGGAGAGACAGCGACAGAGACAGAGACAAAGACAGAGACAGAGACAGAGACAGAGACAGAGGCAGAGACAGCGACAGAGACAGAGACAGAGACACAGACAGATACAGCGACAGAGCCGGAGATAGAGACAGAGACGGGGACAGAGGCAGAGACAGAGCCAGGGACAGAGACAGAGACAGAGACAGAGACAGAGACAGAGACAGAGACAGAGACAGAGACAGAGACAGGGACAGAGACAGAGACAGAGACACAGACAGAGACAGAGACAGAGACACAGCCAGAGACAGAGACAGAGACAGAGACAGAGACAGAGACAGAGACAGAGACAGAGACAGAGACAGGGACAGAGACAGAGACTGAGACAGAGACAGAGACAGAGACAGAGACAGAGACTGAGACAGAGACTGAGGGAGAGACAGCGACAGAGACAGAGACAGATACAGACACAGAGACAGAGACAGAGACAGAGACAGAGACAGAGACAGAGGACAGAGACAGAAACAGAGACAGAGACAGATACGCGGACAGAGACAGAGGCAGAGACAGAGACAGAGAGAGAGACGGAGACAGAGACAGAGACAGAGACAGAGAGAGAGACGGAGACAGAGACAGAGACTGAGACGGAGACAGAGACAGCGGCAGAGACAGGGACGGAGACAGAGACAGAAACACAGACAGAGACAGAGACAGAGACAGAGACAGAGACAGAGACAGAGACAGAGACAGAGACAGAGACAGATACGGAGACAGAGGGAGAGACAGCGACAGAGACAGAGACAGAGACAAAGACAGAGACAGAGACAGAGACAGAGACAGAGACAGAGGCAGAGACAGGGACAGAGACAGAGACAGAGACAGAGACAGAGACAGAGACAGAGACAGAGACAGAGACAGAGACAGAGACAGAGACAGAGACAGAGACAGAGACAGAGACAGAGACAGAGACAGAGACAGAGACAGAGACAGAGACAGAGTCAGAGACAGAGACAGAGACGGGGACAGAGGCAGAGACAGAGCCAGGGACAGAGACAGAGACAGAGACAGAGGGAGAGACAGCGACAGAGACAGAGACAGAGACAGAGACAGAGACAGAGACAGAGACAGAGACAGAGACAGAGACAGAGACAGAGACAGAGACAGAGACAGAGACAGAGACAGAGACGGAGACAGAGACAGAGCCAGAGACAGGGACTGAGACAGAGACAGAGACAGAGACAGAGACAGAGACAGAGACAGAGACAGAGACAGAGACAGAGACAGAGACAGAGACAGAGACAGAGACAGAGACAGAGACAGAGACAGAGACAGAGACAGAGACAGAGACAGAGACAGAGACAGAGACAGAGACAGAGACAGAGACAGAGACAGAGACAGAGACAGATACGGAGACAGAGGGAGAGACAGCGACAGAGACAGAGACAGAGACAAAGACAGAGACAGAGACAGAGACAGAGACAGAGACAGAGACAGAGACAGAGACAGAGACAGAAACAGAGACAGAGACAGATACGGGGACAGAGACAGAGGCAGAGACAGCGACAGAGGCAGAGACAGAGACAGACACAGACAGATACAGAGACAGAGACGGAGATAGAGACAGAGACAGAAACAGAGACAGAGACAGATACGCGGACACAGACAGAGGCAGAGACAGAGACAGAGAGAGAGACGGAGACAAAGACGGAGACAGAGACAGAGACTGAGACAGAGACAGAGACAGAGACAGAGACAGAGAGAGAGACGGAGACAAAGACGGAGACAGAGACAGAGACTGAGACAGAGACAGAGACAGAGACAGAGACAGAGACAGAGACAGAGACAGAGACAGAGACAGAGACAGAGACAGAGACAGAGACAGAGACAGAGACAGAGACAGAGACAGAGACAGAGACAGAGACAGAGACAGAGACAGAGACAGAGACAGAGACAGAGACAGAGACAGAGACAGAGACAGAGACAGAGACAGAGACAGAGACAGAGACAGAGACAGAGACAGAGACACAGCCAGAGACAGAGACAGAGACAGAGACTGAGACAGAGACAGAGACAGAGACAGAGACAGAGACAGAGACAGAGACAGAGACGGAGACAGAGGCAGAGACAGAGCCAGAGACAGGGACTGAGACAGAGACAGAGACAGAGGGAGAGACAGAGACAGAAACAGAGACAGAGACAGATACGCGGACAGAGACAGAGGCAGAGACAGAGACAGAGACAGAGAGAGAGACGGAGACAGAGACAGAGACAGGGACAGAGACAGAGACAGAGACAGAGACAGAGACAGAGACAGAGACAGAGACAGAGACAGAGACAGAGACAGAGACAGAGACAGAGGACAGAGGCAGAGGCAGAGACAGAGACAGACAGAGACAGAGGCAGAGACAGGGACAGAGACGGAGACAGAGACAGAGACAGAGACAGAGACAGAGACAGAGACAGAGACAGAGACAGAGACAGAGACAGAGACAGAGACAGAGACAGAGACAGAGACAGAGACAGAGACAGAGTCAGAGACAGAGACACAGACAGAGACAGAGACGGAGACAGAGGGAGAGACTGCGACAGAGACAGGGACAGAGACAGAGACAGAGACAGAGACAGAGACAGAGACAGAGACAGAGACAGAGACAGAGACAGGGACGGAGACAGACACAGAGACAGAGACAGAGACAGAGACAGAGACAGAGACAGAGACAGAGACAGAGACAGAGACAGAGACAGGGACAGAGACAGAGACAGAGACACAGACAGAGACAGAGACAGAGACACAGCCAGAGACAGAGACAGAGACAGAGACAGAGACAGAGACAGAGACAGAGACAGAGACAGAGACAGGGACAGAGACAGAGACTGAGACAGAGACAGAGACAGAGACAGAGACAGAGACTGAGACAGAGACTGAGGGAGAGACAGCGACAGAGACAGATACAGACACAGAGACAGAGACAGAGACAGAGACAGAGACAGAGACAGAGACAGAGACAGAAACAGAGACAGAGACAGATACGCGGACAGAGACAGAGGCAGAGACAGAGACAGAGAGAGAGACGGAGACAGAGACAGAGACAGAGACAGAGACAGAGACAGAGACAGAGACAGAGACTGAGACTGAGGCGGAGACGGAGACAGAGACAGCGGCAGAGACAGGGACGGAGACAGAGACAGAGACAGAGGGAGAGACAGCGACAGAGACAGAGACAAAGACAGAGACAGAGACAGAGACAGAGACAGAGGCAGAGACAGCGACAGAGACAGAGACAGAGACACAGACAGATACAGCGACAGAGCCGGAGATAGAGACAGAGACGGGGACAGAGGCAGAGACAGAGCCAGGGACAGAGACAGAGACAGAGACAGAGACAGAGACAGAGACAGAGACAGAGACAGAGACAGAGACAGAGACAGAGACAGGGACAGAGACAGAGACAGAGACACAGACAGAGACAGAGACAGAGACACAGCCAGAGACAGAGACAGAGACAGAGACAGAGACAGAGACAGAGACAGAGACAGAGACAGAGACAGGGACAGAGACAGAGACTGAGACAGAGACAGAGACAGAGACAGAGACTGAGACAGAGACTGAGGGAGAGACAGCGACAGAGACAGAGACAGATACAGACACAGAGACAGAGACAGAGACAGAGACAGAGACAGAGACAGAGACAGAAACAGAGACAGAGACAGATACGCGGACAGAGACAGAGGCAGAGACAGAGACAGAGAGAGAGACGGAGACAGAGACAGAGACAGAGACAGAGAGAGAGACGGAGACAGAGACAGAGACTGAGACGGAGACAGAGACAGCGGCAGAGACAGGGGACGGAGACAGAGACAGAAACACAGACAGAGACAGAGACAGAGACAGAGACAGAGACAGAGACAGAGACAGAGACAGAGACAGAGACAGGGACAGAGACAGAGACAGAGACTGAGACTGAGACAGAGACAGAGACAGAGACGAAGACAGAGACAGGGACAGAGACAGAGACAGAGACAGAGACAGAGACAGAGACAGAGACAGAGACTGAGGGAGAGACAGCGATAGAGACAGAGACAGATACAGACACAGAGACAGAGACAGAGACAGAGACAGAACAGAGGACAGAGGCAGAGACAGAGACAGAGAGAGAGACGGAGACAGAGACAGAGACTGAGACGGAGACAGAGACAGCGGCAGAGACAGGGACGGAGACAGAGACAGAGTCACAGACAGAGACAGACACAGAGACAGAGACAGAGACAGAGACCGAGACAGAGGACAGAGACAGAGACAGAGACAGAGACAGAGACAGAGACAGAGACAGAGACAGAGACTGAGACAGAGACAGAGACAGAGACAGAGACAGAGACAGAGACAGAGACTGAGGGAGAGACAGCGACAGAGACAGAGGCAGATACAGACACAGAGACAGAGACAGAGACAGAGACAGAAACAGAGACAGAGACAGATACGTGGACAGAGACAGAGGCAGAGACAGAGACAGACAGAGAGACGGAGACAGAGACAGAGACTGAGACGGAGACAGAGACAGCGGCAGAGACAGGGACGGAGACAGAGACAGAGACAGAGACACAGACAGAGACAGAGACAGAGACAGAGACAGAGACAGAGACAGAGACAGAGACAGAGACAGAGACAGAGACAGAGACAGAGACAGAGTCAGAGACAGAGACACAGAGACAGAGACAGAGACAGAGACAGAGACAGAGACAGAGACAGAGACAGAGACAGGGACAGAGACAGAGACAGAGACAGAGACAGAGACAGAGACAGAGACAGAGTCAGAGACAGAGACACAGACAGAGACAGAGACGGAGACAAAGACCGAGACAGAGACAGAGACGGAGACAGAGGCAGAGACTGAGCCAGGGACAGAGACGGAGACAGAGACAGAGCGAGAGACAGCGACAGAGACAGAGACAGAGACAGAAACAGAAACAGAGACAGAGACAGGTACGCGGACAGAGACCGAGGCAGAAACAGAGACAGAGAGAGAGACGGAGACAGAGACAGAGACTGAGACGGAGACAGAGACAGCGGCAGAGACAGGGACGGAGACAGAGACAGAGACAGAGACAGAGACAGAGACAGAGACAGAGACAGAGACAGAGACAGAGACTGAGACAGAGACAGAGACAGAGACAGAAACAGAGACAGAGACAGCGACTGAGGGAGAGACAGCGACAGAGACAGAGACAGATACAGACACAGAGACAGAGACAGAGACAGAGACAGAAACAGAGACAGAGACAGATACGTGGACAGAGACAGAGACAGAGACAGAGAGAGAGACGGAGACAGAGACAGAGACTGAGACGGAGACAGAGACAGCGGCAGAGACAGGGACGGAGACAGAGACAGAGACAGCGACTGAGGGAGAGACAGCGACAGAGACAGAGACAGATACAGACACAGAGACAGAGACAGAGACAGAAACAGAGACAGAGACAGATACGTGGACAGAGACAGAGGCAGAGACAGAGACACAGACAGAGACAGACACAGATACAGAGACAGAGACAGAGACAGAGACAGAGACAGAGACAGAGACAGAGACTGAGACAGAGACAGAGACAGAGACAGAGACAGAGACAGAGACAGAGACTGAGGGAGAGACAGCGACAGAGACAGAGACAGATACAGACACAGAGACAGAGACAGAGACAGAGACAGAAACAGAGACAGAGACAGAAACAGAGACAGAGACAGATACGTGGACAGAGACAGAGACAGAGACAGAGACAGAGAGAGAGACAGAGACAGAGCGAGAGACAGCGACAGAGACAGGGACGGAGACAGAGACAGAGACACAGACAGAGACAGAGACAGAGACAGAGACTGAGGGAGAGACAGCGACAGA
>CAMAOD020000234.1:232500-357500 GCA_945859595.2 Megachile willughbiella
CAGAGACAGATACGTGGACAGAGACAGAGGCAGAGACAGAGACAGAGAGAGAGACGGAGACAGAGACAGAGACTGAGACGGAGACAGAGACAGCGGCAGAGACAGGGACGGAGACAGAGACAGAGACACAGACAGAGACAGAGACAGAGACAGCGACTGCGGGAGAGACAGCGACAGAGACAGAGACAGATACAGACACAGACACAGAGACAGAGACAGAGACAGAGACAGAGACAGAAACAGAGACAGAGATAGATACGTGGACAGAGACAGAGGCAGAGACAGAGACAGAGAGAGAGACGGAGACAGAGACAGAGACTGACACGGAGACAGAGACAGCGGCAGAGACAGGGACGGAGACAGAGACAGAGACACAGACAGAGACAGAGACAGAGACAGAGACAGAGACAGAGACAGAGACAGAGACAGAGACAGAGACAGAGACAGAGACAGAGACAGAGACAGAGACAGAGACAGAGACAGAGACAGAGACAGAGACAGAGACAGAGACAGAGACAGAGACAGAGACAGAGACAGAGACAGAGACAGAGACAGAGACAGAGACAGAGACAGAGACAGAGACAGAGACAGAGACAGAGACAGAGACAGAGACAGAGACAGAGACAGAGACAGAGTCAGAGACAGAGACACAGACAGAGACAGAGACAGAGACAGAGACAGAGACACAGACACAGACAGAGACAGGGACAGAGACAGAGACTGAGACAGAGACAGAGACAGAGACAGAGACAGAGACAGAGACTGAGGGAGAGACAGCGACAGAGACAGAGACAGATACAGACACAGAGACAGAGACAGAGACAGAGACAGAGACAGAGACAGAGACAGAGACACAGACAGAGACAGAGACGGAGACAGAGACAGAGGCAGAGTCAGAGACAGAGACACAGACAGAGACAGAGACGGAGACAAAGACCGAGACAGAGACAGAGACGGAGACAGAGGCAGAGACTGAGCCAGGGACAGAGACGGAGACAGAGACAGAGCGAGAGACAGCGACAGAGACAGAGACAGAGACAGAGACAGAGACAGAAACAGAAACAGAGACAGTGACAGATACGCGGACAGAGACCGAGGCAGAAACAGAGACAGAGAGAGAGACGGAGACAGAGACAGAGACTGAGACGGAGACAGAGACAGCGGCAGAGACAGGGACGGAGACAGAAACAGAGACAGAGAAAGATACGCGGACAGAGACAGAGGCAGAGACAGAGACGGAGACAAAGACCGAGACAGAGACAGAGACGGAGACAGAGGCAGAGACAGAGCCAGGGACAGAGACGGAGACAGAGGCAGAGCGAGAGACAGCGACAGAGACAGAGACAGAAACAGAAACAGAAACAGAAACAGAGACAGATACGCGGACAGAGACCGAGGCAGAAACAGAGACAGAGAGAGAAACGGAGACAGAGACAGAGACTGAGACGGAGACAGAGACAGCGGCAGAGACAGGGACGGAGACAGAGACAGAGACACAGACAGAGACAGAGACAGAGACAGAGACTGAGACAGCGACAGAGACAGAGACAGAGACAGAGACAGAGACAGAGACTGAGGGAGAGACAGCGACAGAGACAGAGACAGATACAGACACAGAGACAGAGACAGAGACAGAGACAGAAACAGAGACAGAGACAGATACAATGACAGAGACAGAGGCAGAGACAGAGACAGAGAGAGAGACGGAGACAGAGACAGAGACTGAGACGGAGACAGAGACAGCGGCAGAGACAGGGACGGAGACAGAGACAGAGACACAGACAGAGACAGAGACAGAGGCAGAGACAGAGACAGAGACAGAGACAGAGACAGAGACAGAGACAGAGACAGAGACAGAGACAGAGACAGAGACAGAGACAGAGACAGAGACAGAGACAGAGACAGAGGCAGAGGCAGAGGCAGAGACAGAGACAGAGACAGAGACAGAGACAGAGACAGAGACAGAGACAGAGACAGAGACAGAGACAGAGACAGAGGCAGAGGCAGAGATAGAGACAGAGACAGAGACAGAGGCAGGGACAGGGACAGAGACGGAGACAGAGGCAGAGACAGAGACAGAGACAGAGACAGAGACAGATACAGAGACAGAGACAGAGACAGAGACAGAGACAGAGACAGAGACAGAGACAGAGACAGAGACAGAGACAGAGACAGAGACAGAGACAGAGACAGAGACAGAGGCAGAGACAGAGACAGAGACAGAGACAGGGACAGAGACAGAGACAGAGACAGAGACAGAGACAGAGACAGAGACAGAGACAGAGACAGAGACAGAGACAGAGACAGAGACAGAGACAGAGACAGATACAGAGACGGAGACAGAGGCAGAGACAGAGCCAGGGACAGAGACAGAGGCAGAGGCTGAGGGAGAGACAGCGACAGAGACAGAGACAGAGACAGAGACAGACACAGAGACAGAGACAGAGACGGAGACAGAGACAGAGACAGAGACAGAGACAGAGACAGAGACAGAGACAGAGACAGAAACAGAGACAGAGACAGAGACAGAGACAGAGACAGAGACAGAGACAGAGACAGAGACAGAGACAGAAACAGAAACAGAAACAGAGACAGAGACAGATACGCGGACAGAGACCGAGGCAGAAACAGAGACAGAGAGAGAGACGGAAACAGAGACAGAGACTGAGACGGAGACAGAGACAGCCGCAGAGACAGGGACGGAGACAGAGACAGAGACAGAGACGGAGACAGAGACAGAGACAGAGACAGAGACAGAGACAGAGACAGAGACAGAGACAGAGACAGAGACAGAGACAGAGACAGAAACAGAGACACAGACAGAGACAGAGACAGAGACAGAGACAGAGACAGAGGGAGAGACAGCGACAGAGACAGAGACAGATACAGACACAGAGACAGAGACAGAGACAGAGACAGAGACAGAAACAGAGACAGAGACAGATACGCGGACAGAGACAGAGGCAGCGACAGAGACAGAGAGAGAGACGGAGACAGAGACAGAGACTGAGACGGAGACAGAGACAGCGGCAGAGACAGGGACGGAGACAGAGACAGAGACACAGACAGAGACAGAGACAGAGACAGAGACAGAGACAGAGACAGAGACAGAGACAGAGACAGAGACAGAGACAGAGACAGAGACAGAGACAGAGACTGAGGGAGAGACAGCGACAGAGACAGAGACAGATGCAGACACAGAGACAGAGACAGAGACAGAGACAGAAACAGAGACAGAGACAGATACGCGGACAGAGACAGAGGCAGCGACAGAGACAGAGAGAGAGACGGAGACAGAGACAGAGACTGAGACGGAGACAGAGACAGCGGCAGAGACAGGGACGCAGACAGAGACAGAGACACAGACAGAGACAGAGACAGAGACAGAGACAGAGACAGAGACAGAGACAGAGACAGAGACAGAGATAGAGACAGAGACAGAGACAGAGACAGAGACAGAGTCAGAGACAGAGACACAGACAGAGACAGAGACAGAGACAGAGACAGAGACAGAGACAGAGACAGAGACAGAGACAGAGAGAGAGACAGAGACAGAGACAGAGACAGAGTCAGAGACAGAGACACAGACAGAGACAGAGACGGAGACAGAGGGAGAGACAGCGACAGAGACAGAGACAGATACAGAGACAGAGACAGAGACAGAGAAAGAGACAGAGACAGAGACAGAGACAGAGACCGAGACAGAGACAGAGACAGAGACAGAGATAGAGACAGAGACAGAGACAGAAACAGAGACAGAGACAGAGACAGAGACAGAGACAGAAACAGAGACAGAGAAAGATACAGACACAGAGACAGAGACAGAGACAGAGACAGAAACAGAGACAGAGACAGATACGCGGACAGAGACAGAGGCAGCGACAGAGACAGAGAGAGAGACGGAGACAGAGACAGAGACTGAGACGGAGACAGAGACAGCGGCAGAGACAGGGACGGAGACAGAGACAGAGACACAGACAGAGACAGAGACAGAGACAGAGACAGAGAGAGAGACAGAGACAGAGACAGAGACAGAGACAGAGACAGAGACAGAGACAGAGACAGAGACAGAGACAGAGTCAGAGACAGAGACACAGACAGAGACAGAGACAGAGACAGAGACAGAGACACAGACACAGACAGAGACAGGGACAGAGACAGAGACTGAGACAGAGACAGAGACAGAGACAGAGACTGAGGGAGAGACAGCGACAGAGACAGAGACAGATACAGACACAGAGACAGAGACAGAGACAGAGACAGAGACAGAGACAGAGACAGAGACACAGACAGAGACAGAGACGGAGACAGAGACAGAGACAGAGTCAGAGACAGAGACACAGACAGAGACAGAGACGGAGACAAAGACCGAGACAGAGACAGAGACGGAGACAGAGGCAGAGACTGAGCCAGGGACAGAGACGGAGACAGAGACAGAGCGAGAGACAGCGACAGAGACAGAGACAGAGACAGAGACAGAGACAGAGACAGAAACAGAAACAGAGACAGTGACAGATACGCGGACAGAGACCGAGGCAGAAACAGAGACAGAGAGAGAGACGGAGACAGAGACAGAGACTGAGACGGAGACAGAGACAGCGGCAGAGACAGGGACGGAGACAGAAACAGAGACAGAGAAAGATACGCGGACAGAGACAGAGGCAGAGACAGAGACGGAGACAAAGACCGAGACAGAGACAGAGACGGAGACAGAGGCAGAGACAGAGCCAGGGACAGAGACGGAGACAGAGGCAGAGCGAGAGACAGCGACAGAGACAGAGACAGAAACAGAAACAGAAACAGAGACAGAGACAGATACGCGGACAGAGACCGAGGCAGAAACAGAGACAGAGAGAGAAACGGAGACAGAGACAGAGACTGAGACGGAGACAGAGACAGCGGCAGAGACAGGGACGGAGACAGAGACAGAGACACAGACAGAGACAGAGACAGAGACAGAGACTGAGACAGCGACAGAGACAGAGACAGAGACAGAGACAGAGACAGAGACTGAGGGAGAGACAGCGACAGAGACAGAGACAGATACAGACACAGAGACAGAGACAGAGACAGAGACAGAAACAGAGACAGAGACAGATACAATGACAGAGACAGAGGCAGAGACAGAGACAGAGAGAGAGACGGAGACAGAGACAGAGACTGAGACGGAGACAGAGACAGCGGCAGAGACAGGGACGGAGACAGAGACAGAGACACAGACAGAGACAGAGACAGAGGCAGAGACAGAGACAGAGACAGAGACAGAGACAGAGACAGAGACAGAGACAGAGACAGAGACAGAGACAGAGACAGAGACAGAGACAGAGACAGAGACAGAGACAGAGACAGAGACAGAGGCAGAGACACAGACAGAGACAGAGACGGAGACAGAGGGAGAGACAGCGACAGAGACAGAGACAGAGACAGAGACAGAGACAGAGACAGAGACAGAGACAGAGACAGAGACAGAGAAAGAGACAGAGACAGAGACAGAGACAGAGACAGAGACGGAGACAGAGGCAGAGACAGAGCCATGGAGAGAGACAGAGACAGAGACAGAGGGAGAGACATCGACAGAGACAGAGACAGAGACAGAGACAGAGACAGAGACAGAGACAGAGACAGAGACAGAGACAGGGACAGAGACAGAGACAGAGACAGAGACAGAGACAGAGACAGAGACAGAGACAGAGACAGAGACAGAGACAGAGGCAGAGGCAGAGACAGAGACAGAGACAGAGACAGAGGCAGAGACAGGGACAGAGACGGAGACAGAGGCAGAGACAGAGACAGAGACAGAGACAGAGACAGAGACAGAGACAGAGACAGAGACAGAGACAGAGACAGAGACAGAGACAGAGACAGAGGCAGAGGCAGAGACAGAGTCAGAGACAGAGACAGAGACAGAGACAGAGACAGAGACAGAGACAGAGACAGAGACAGAGACAGAGACAGAGACAGAGACAGAGACAGAGACAGAGACAGAGACAGAGACAGAGACAGAGACAGATACAGAGACGGAGACAGAGGCAGAGACAGAGCCAGGGACAGAGACAGAGGCAGAGGCTGAGGGAGAGACAGCGACAGAGACAGAGACAGAGACAGAGACAGAGACAGACACAGAGACAGAGACAGAGACGGAGACAGAGACAGAGACAGAGACAGAGACAGAGACAGAGACAGAGACAGAAACAGAGACAGAGACAGAGACAGAGACAGAGACAGAGACAGAGACAGAGACAGAGACAGAGACAGAAACAGAAACAGAAACAGAGACAGAGACAGATACGCGGACAGAGACCGAGGCAGAAACAGAGACAGAGAGAGAGACGGAAACAGAGACAGAGACTGAGACGGAGACAGAGACAGCGGCAGAGACAGGGACGGAGACAGAGACAGAGACACAGACAGAGACAGAGACAGAGACAGAGACTGAGACAGAGACAGAGACAGAGACAGAGACAGAGACAGAGACAGAGACAGAGACAGAGACTGAGGGAGAGACAGCGACAGAGACAGAGACAGAGAAAGAGACAGAGACAGAGACAGAGACAGAGACAGAGACAGAGACAGAGACAGAGACAGAGACAGAGATAGAGACAGAGGCAGAGACAGTGACAGAGGCAGAGACAGATACAGAGACAGAGACAGAAACAGAGACAGAGAAAGATACAGACACAGAGACAGAGACAGAGACAGAGACAGAAACAGAGACAGAGACATATACGCGGACAGAGACAGAGGCAGCGACAGAGACAGAGAGAGAGACGGAGACAGAGACAGAGACTGAGACGGAGACAGAGACAGCGGCAGAGACAGGGACGGAGACAGAGACAGAGACACAGACAGAGACAGAGACAGAGACAGAGAGAGAGACAGAGACAGAGACAGAGACAGAGACAGAGACAGAGACAGAGACAGAGACAGAGACAGAGACAGAGACAGAGTCAGAGACAGAGACACAGACAGAGACAGAGACAGAGACAGAGACAGAGACAGAGACTGAGGGAGAGACAGCGACAGAGACAGAGACAGATGCAGACACAGAGACAGAGACAGAGACAGAGACAGAAACAGAGACAGAGACAGATACGCGGACAGAGACAGAGGCAGCGACAGAGACAGAGAGAGAGACGGAGACAGAGACAGAGACTGAGACGGAGACAGAGACAGCGGCAGAGACAGGGACGCAGACAGAGACAGAGACACAGACAGAGACAGAGACAGAGACAGAGACAGAGACAGAGACAGAGACAGAGACAGAGACAGAGACAGAGACAGAGACAGAGACAGAGTCAGAGACAGAGACACAGACAGAGACAGAGACAGAGACAGAGACAGAGACAGAGACAGAGACAGAGACAGAGACAGAGAGAGAGACAGAGACAGAGACAGAGACAGAGTCAGAGACAGAGACACAGACAGAGACAGAGACGGAGACAGAGGGAGAGACAGCGACAGAGACAGAGACAGATACAGAGACAGAGACAGAGACAGAGAAAGAGACAGAGACAGAGACAGAGGCAGAGACAGAGACAGAGACAGAGACAGAGACAGAGACAGAGATAGAGACAGAGACAGAGACAGAAACAGAGACAGAGACAGAGACAGAGACAGAGACAGAAACAGAGACAGAGAAAGATACAGACACAGAGACAGAGACAGAGACAGAGACAGAGACAGAAACAGAGACAGAGACAGATACGCGGACAGAGACAGAGGCAGCGACAGAGACAGAGAGAGAGACGGAGACAGAGACAGAGACTGAGACGGAGACAGAGACAGCGGCAGAGACAGGGACGGAGACAGAGACAGAGACACAGACAGAGACAGAGACAGAGACAGAGACAGAGAGAGAGACAGAGACAGAGACAGAGACAGAGACAGAGACAGAGACAGAGACAGAGACAGAGCGAGAGACAGCGACAGAGACAAAGACAGAGACAGAGACAGAAACAGAAACAGAGACAGAGACAGATACGCGGACAGAGACCGAGGCAGAAACAGAGACAGAGACAGAGACTGAGACGGAGACAGAGACAGCGGCAGAGACAGGGACGGACACAGAGACAGAGACACAGACAGAGACAGAGACAGAGACAGAGACTGAGACAGAGACAGAGACAGAGACAGAGACAGAGACTGAGGGAGAGACAGCGACAGAGACAGAGACAGAAAGAGAGACAGAGACAGATACGCGGACAGAGACAGAGACAGAGACAGAGACTGAGGGAGAGACAGCGACAGAGACAGAGACAGAGAAAGAGACAGAGACAGAGACAGAGACAGAGACAGAGACAGAGACAGAGACAGAGACAGAGACAGAGACAGAGACAGAGACAGAGACAGAGACAGAGACAGAGACAGAGACGGAGACAGGGGCAGAGACAGAGCCAGGGACAGAGACAGAGAAAGAGACTGAGGGAGAGACAGCGACAGAGACAGAGACAGAGAAAGAGACAGAGACAGAGACAGAGACAGAGACAGAGACAGAGACAGAGACAGAGACAGAGACAGAGACAGAGACAGAGACAGAGACAGAGACAGAGACAGAGACAGAGACAGAGACAGAGACAGAGACAGAGACAGAGACAGAGACAGAGACAGAGACAGAGACAGAGACAGAGACAGAGATAGAGACAGAGACAGAGACAGAAACAGAGACAGAGACAGAGACAGAGACAGAAACAGAGACAGAGAAAGATACGCGGACAGAGACCGAGGCAGAAACAGAGACAGAGACACAGACTGAGACGGAGACAGAGACAGCGGCAGAGACAGGGACGGAGACAGAGACAGAGACACAGACAGAGACAGAGACAGAGACAGAGGCAGAGACAGAGACAGAGACAGAGACAGAGACAGAGACAGAGACAGAGACAGAGACAGAGACAGAGACAGAGACAGAGACAGAAAGAGAGACAGAGACAGAAACAGAAACAGAAACAGAGACAGAGACAGATACGCGGACAGAGACCGAGGCAGAAACAGAGACAGAGAGAGAGACGGAGACAGAGACAGATACTGAGACGGAGACAGAGACAGCGGCAGAGACAGGGACGGAGACAGAGACAGAGACACAGACAGAGACAGAGACAGAGACAGAGACGGAGACTGAGACAGAGACAGAGACAGAGACAGAGACAGAGACAGAGACAGAGACAGAGACAGAGACAGAGACAGAGACTGAGGGAGAGACAGCGACAGAGACAGAGACAGATGCAGACACAGAGACAGAGACAGAGACAGAGACAGAGACAGAAACAGAGACAGAGACAGATACGCGGACAGAGACAGAGGCAGCGACAGAGACAGAGAGAGAGACGGAGACAGAGACAGAGACTGAGACGGAGACAGAGACAGCGGCAGAGACAGGGACGCAGACAGAGACAGAGACACAGACAGAGACAGAGACAGAGACAGAGACAGAGACAGAGACAGAGACAGAGACAGAGATAGAGACAGAGACAGAGACAGAGACAGAGACAGAGACAGAGTCAGAGACAGAGACACAGACAGAGACAGAGACAGAGACAGAGACAGAGACAGAGACAGAGACAGAGACAGAGACAGAGAGAGAGACAGAGACAGAGACAGAGACAGAGTCAGAGACAGAGACACAGACAGAGACAGAGACGGAGACAGAGGGAGAGACAGCGACAGAGACAGAGACAGATACAGAGACAGAGACAGAGACAGAGAAAGAGACAGAGACAGAGACAGAGACAGAGACAGAGACAGAGACAGAGACAGAGACGGAGACAGAGATAGAGACAGAGACAGAGACAGAAACAGAGACAGAGACAGAGACAGAGACAGAGACAGAAACAGAGACAGAGAAAGATACGCGGACAGAGACAGAGACAGAGACAGAGACAGAGACAGAGACAGGGACAGAGACAGAGACTGAGACAGAGACAGAGACAGAGACAGAGACAGAGACAGAGACAGAGACAGAGTCAGAGACAGAGACACAGACAGAGACAGAGACGGAGACAAAGACCGAGACAGAGACAGAGACGGAGACAGAGGCAGAGACAGAGCCAGGGGCAGAGACGGAGACAGAGACAGAGCGAGAGACAGCGACAGAGACAAAGACAGAGACAGAGACAGAAACAGAAACAGAGACAGAGACAGATACGCGGACAGAGACCGAGGCAGAAACAGAGACAGAGACAGAGACTGAGACGGAGACAGGGACAGCGGCAGAGACAGGGACGGACACAGAGACAGAGACACAGACAGAGACAGAGACAGAGACAGAGACTGAGACAGAGACAGAGACAGAGACAGAGACAGAGACTGAGGGAGAGACAGCGACAGAGACAGAGACAGAAAGAGAGACAGAGACAGATACGCGGACAGAGACAGAGACAGAGACAGAGACTGTGGGAGAGACAGCGACAGAGACAGAGACAGAGAAAGAGACAGAGACAGGGACAGAGACAGAGACAGAGACAGAGACAGAGACAGAGACAGAGACAGAGACAGAGACAGAGACAGAGACAGAGACAGAGACAGAGACAGAGACAGAGACAGAGACAGAGACGGAGACAGGGGCAGAGACAGAGCCAGGGACAGAGACAGAGAAAGAGACTGAGGGAGAGACAGCGACAGAGACAGAGACAGAGAAAGAGACAGAGACAGAGACAGAGACAGAGACAGAGACAGAGACAGAGACAGAGACAGAGACAGAGACAGAGACAGAGACAGAGACAGAGACAGAGACAGAGACAGAGACAGAGACAGAGACAGAGACAGAGACAGAGATAGAGACAGAGACAGAGACAGAAACAGAGACAGAGACAGAGACAGAGACAGAAACAGAGACAGAGAAAGATACGCGGACAGAGACCGAGGCAGAAACAGAGACAGAGACACAGACTGAGACGGAGACAGAGACACAGACTGAGACGGAGACAGAGACAGCGGCAGAGACAGGGACGGAGACAGAGACAGAGACACAGACAGAGACAGAGACAGAGACAGAGACTGAGACAGAGACAGAGACAGAGACAGAGACAGAGACAGAGACTGAGACAGAGACAGAGACAGAGACAGAGACAGAGACAGAGACTGAGGGAGAGACAGCGACAGAGACAGAGACAGAAAGAGAGACAGAGACAGAGACGGAGACAGGGGCAGAGACAGAGCCAGGGACAGAGACAGAGAAAGAGACTGAGGGAGAGACAGAGACAGAGACACAGACACAGACAGATACAGAGATACAGAGACGCAGACAGAGACAGAAACAGAGACAGAGACAGATACGGGGACAGAGACAGAGGCAGAGACAGCGACAGAGGCAGAGACAGAGACACAGACACAGACAGATACAGAGATACAGAGACGCAGACAGAGACAGAGACAGAGACAGAGACAGAGACGGAGACAAAGACCGAGACAGAGGCAGAGGCAATGGCAGAGTGGGAGACAGAGACAGAGACAGAGGCAGATACAGACACAGAGACGGAGGCAGAGACAGAGACACAGACAGAGACAGAGACCGAGACAGAGTCAGAGACAGAGACAGAGACATAGAGACATAGGCACGGAGGCAGGGATGCAGAGACAGAGACAAAGAGACCGAGTCAGAGGCAGAAACAGAGACAGAGACGGAGACAGAGGCAGAGACAGAGACAGAGACAGAGACAGAGGCAGTGACAGAGACAGAGACAGAGACGGAGAGAAAGACCGAGACAGAGATAGAGACGGAGACAGACGCAGAGACAGAGCCAGGGACAGAGACGGAGAGAGAGACAGAGGAAGAGACAGCGAGAGAGACAGAGACAGAGACAGAGACAGAGACGGAGACAGAGACAGAGGCAGTGACAGAGACAGAGACAGAGACAGAGACAGAGACAGAGCCAGAAACAGAGACAGAGAAAGATACGCGGACAGAGACAGAGGCAGAGACAGAGACAGAGAGTGAGACGGAGACAGAGGCAGAGACTGAGACGGAGACAGAGACAGAGACAGAGACGGAGACAGGGGCAGAGACAGAGCCAGGGACAGAGACAGAGACAGAGACTGAGGGAGAGACAGCGACAGAGACAGAGACAGAGACTGAGGGAGAGACAGCGACAGAGACAGAGACAGAGAAAGAGACAGAGACAGAGACAGAGGCAGAGGCAGAGACAGAGACAGAGACAGAGACAGAGGCAGAGACAGGGACAGAGACGGAGACAGAGGCAGAGACAGAGCCAGGGACAGTGACAGAGGCAGAGACTGAGGGAGAGACAGCGACAGAGACAGAGACAGAGGCAGTGACAGAGACAGAGACAGAGACGGAGAGAAAGACCGAGACAGAGATAGAGACGGAGACAGACGCAGAGACAGAGCCAGGGACAGAGACGGAGTGAGAGACAGAGGAAGAGACAGCGAGAGAGACAGGGACAGAGACAGAGACAGAGACAGAGACGGAGACAGAGACAGAGGCAGTGACAGAGACAGAGACAGAGACAGAGACAGAGACAGAGAGAGAGACGGAGACAGAGACAGAGACAGAAACAGAAACAGAGACAGAGACAGATACGCGGACAGAGACCGAGGCAGAAACAGAGACAGAGAGAGAGACGGAGACAGAGACAGAGACTGAGACGGAGACAGAGACAGCGGCAGAGACAGGGACGGAGACAGAGACAGAGACACAGACAGAGACAGAGACAGAGACAGAGACTGAGACAGAGACAGAGACAGAGACAGAGACAGAGACAGAGACAGAGACAGAGACAGAAACAGAGACAGAGACAGAGACAGAGACAGAAACAGAGACAGAGAAAGGTACGCGGACAGAGACAGAGGCAGAGACAGAGACGGAGACAAAGACCGAGACAGAGACAGAGACGGAGAGAGAGGCAGAGACAGAGCCAGGGACAGAGACGGAGACAGAGACAGAGCGAGAGACAGCGACAGAGACAGAGACAGAGACAGAGACAGAAACAGAAACAGAGACAGAGACAGATACGCGGACAGAGACCGAGGCAGAAACAGAGACAGAGAGAGAGACGGAGACTGAGGGAGAGACAGCGACAGAGACAGAGACAGATACAGACACAGAGACAGAGACAGAGACAGAGACAGAGACAGAGACAGAGACAGAGACAGAAACAGAAACAGAGACAGATACGCGGACAGAGACAGAGGCAGAGACAGAGACAGAGAGAGAGACGGAGACAGAGACAGACACTGAGACGGAGACAGAGTCAGCGGCAGAGACAGGGACGGAGACAGAGACAGAGACACAGACAGAGACAGAGACAGAGACAGAGACAGAGACAGAGACAGAGACAGAGACAGAGACAGAGACAGAGACAGAGACAGAGACAGAGACAGAGACAGAGACAGAGACAGAGACAGAGACAGAGACAGAGACAGAGACAGAGACAGAGACAGAGACAGAGACAGAGTCAGAGACAGAGACAGAGACAGAGACAGAGACAGAAACAGAGACAGAGACAGATACGCGGACAGAGACAGAGGCAGAGACAGAGACGGAGACAAAGACCGAGACAGAGACAGAGACGGAGACAGAGGCAGAGACAGAGCCAGGGACAGAGACGGAGACAGAGACAGAGCGAGAGACAGCGACAGAGACAGAGACAGAGACAGAAACAGAAACAGAGACAGAGACAGATACGCGGACAGAGACCGAGGCAGAAACAGAGACAGAGAGAGAGACGGAGACAGAGACAGAGAATGAGACGGAGACAGAGACAGCGGCAGAGACAGGGACGGAGACAGAAACAGAGACAGAGAAAGATACGCGGACAGAGACAGAGGCAGGGACAGACACTGAGACAGAGACAGAAACAGAGACAGAGACAGATACGCGGACAGAGACAGAGGCAGAGACAGAGACAGAGAGAGAGACGGAGACAGAGACAGAGACAGAAACAGAAACAGAGACAGAGACAGATACGCGGACAGAGACCGTGGCAGAAACAGAGACAGAGACAGAGACTGAGACGGAGACAGAGACAGCGGCAGAGACAGGGACGGAGACAGAGACAGAGACACAGACAGAGACAGAGACAGAGACAGAGACTGAGACAGAGACAGATACAGAGACAGAGACAGAGACAGAAACAGAAACAGAGACAGAGACAGAGACAGAAACAGAGACAGAGAAAGGTACGCGGACAGAGACAGAGGCAGAGACAGAGACGGAGACAAAGACCGAGACAGAGACAGAGACGGAGAGAGAGGCAGAGGCAGAGCCAGGGACAGAGACGGAGACAGAGACAGAGCGAGAGACAGCGACAGAGACAGAGACAGAGACAGAGACAGAGACAGAGACAGAGACAGAAACAGAAACAGAGACAGAGACAGATACGCGGACAGAGACCGAGGCAGAAACAGAGACAGAGAGAGAGACGGAGACAGAGACAGAGACTGAGACGGAGACAGAGACAGCGGCAGAGACAGGGACGGAGACAGAGACAGAGACACAGACAGAGACAGAGACAGAGACAGAGACTGAGACAGAGACAGAGACAGAGACAGAGACAGAGACAGAGACAGAGACAGAGACAGAGACAGAGACTGAGGGAGAGATAGCGACAGAGACAGAGACAGATACAGCCACAGAGACAGAGACAGAGACAGAGACAGAGACAGAGACAGAGACGGAGACAAAGACCGAGACAGAGGGAGAGACAATGGCAGAGAGGGAGACAGAGACAGAGACAGAGGCAGATACAGACACAGAGACGGAGGCAGAGACAGAGACACAGACAGAGACAGAGACTGAGACAGAGTCAGAGACAGAGACAGAGACAGAGACATAGAGACATAGGCACGGAGGCAGGGATGCAGAGACAGAGACAAAGAGACCGAGTCAGAGACAGAAACAGAGACAGAGACGGAGACAGAGGCAGAGACAGAGACAGAGACAGAGACAGAGGCAGTGACAGAGACAGAGACAGAGACGGAGAGAAAGACCGAGACAGAGATAGAGACGGAGACAGACCCAGAGACAGAGCCAGGGACAGAGACGGAGAGAGAGACAGAGGAAGAGACAGCGAGAGAGACAGAGACAGAGACAGAGACAGAGACAGAGACAGAGACGGAGACAGAGACAGAGGCAGTGACAGAGACAGAGACAGAGACGGAGATAGAGATAGAGCCAGAAACAGAGACAGAGAAAGATACGCGGACAGAGACAGAGGCAGAGACAGAGACAGAGAGTGAGACGGAGACAGAGACAGAGACTGAGACGGAGACAGAGACAGCGGCAGAGACAGGGACGGAGACAGAGACAGAGACACAGACAGAGACAGAGACAGAGACAGAGAGAGAGACAGAGACAGAGACAGAGACAGAGACAGAGACTGAGACAGAGACAGAGACAGGGACAGAGACAGAGAGAGAGACGGAGACAGGGGCAGAGACAGAGCCAGGGACAGAGACAGAGACAGAGACTGAGGGAGAGACAGCGACAGAGACAGAGACAGAGACAGAAACAGAGACAGAGACAGAGACAGAGACAGAAACAGAGACAGAGAAAGATACGCGGACAGAGACAGAGGCAGAGACAGAGACGGAGACAAAGACCGAGACAGAGACAGAGTCGGAGACAGAGGCAGAGACAGAGCCAGGGACAGAGACAGAGCGAGAGACAGCGACAGAGACAAAGACAGAGACAGAGACAGAAACAGAAACAGAGACAGAGACAGATACGCGGACAGAGACCGAGGCAGAAACAGAGACAGGGACAGAGACTGAGACGGAGACAGAGACAGCGGCAGAGACAGGGACGGACACAGAGACAGAGACACAGACAGAGACAGAGACAGAGACAGAGACTGAGACAGAGACAGAGACAGAGACAGAGACAGAGACTGAGGGAGAGACAGCGACAGAGACAGAGACAGAAAGAGAGACAGAGACAGATACGCGGACAGAGACAGAGACAGAGACAGAGACTCAGGGAGAGACAGCGACAGAGACAGAGACAGAGAAAGAGACAGAGACAGAGACAGAGACAGAGACAGAGACAGAGACAGAGACAGAGACAGAGACAGAGACAGAGACAGAGACAGAGACAGAGACAGAGACAGAGACAGAGACAGAGACAGAGACAGAGACAGAGACAGAGACAGAGACGGAGACAGGGGCAGAGACAGAGCCAGGGACAGAGATAGAGAAAGAGACTGAGGGAGAGACAGCGACAGAGACAGAGACAGAGAAAGAGACAGAGACAGAGACAGAGACAGAGACAGAGACAGAGACAGAGACAGAGACAGAGACAGAGACAGAGACAGAGACAGAGAAAGAGACAGAGACAGAGACAGAGACAGAGACAGAGACAGAGACAGAGACAGAGACAGAGACAGAGACAGAGACAGAGACAGAGACAGAGACAGAGACAGAGATAGAGACAGACACAGAGACTGAAACAGAGACAGAGACAGAGACAGAGACAGAAACAGAGACAGAGAAAGATACGCGGACAGAGACCGAGGCAGAAACAGAGACAGAGACACAGACTGAGACGGAGACAGAGACAGCGGCAGAGACAGGGACGGAGACAGAGACAGAGACACAGACAGAGACAGAGACAGAGACAGAGACTGAGACAGAGACAGAGACAGAGACAGAGACAGAGACTGAGGGAGAGACAGCGACAGAGACAGAGACAGAAAGAGAGTCAGAGACAGGGACGGAGACAGAGGCAGAGACAGAGACAGAGAGAGAGACAGAAACAGAGACAGAGACAGATACGGGGACAGAGACAGAGGCAGAGACAGCGATAGAGGCAGAGACAGAGACACAGACACAGACAGATACAGAGACAGAGACGGAGATAGAGACAGAGACAGAGGCAGAGACAGAGACAGATACGCGGACGGAGACAGAGGCAGAGACAGAGACAGAGATAGAGACGGCGACAAAGACAGAGACAGAGACAGAGACAGAGACAGAGACAGAGACAGAGACAGAGACAGAGACAGAGACAGAGACAGAGACAGAGACAGAGACAGAGACAGAGACAGAGACAGAGACAGAGACAGAGACAGAGACAGAGACAGAGACAGAGACAGAGACAGAGACAGAGACAGAGACAGAGACAGAGACAGAGGCAGAGACAGAGACAGAGACAGAGACAGAGACAGAGACAGAGACAGAGACAGAGACAGAGACAGAGACAGAGACAGAAACAGAAACAGAAACAGAGACAGAGACAGATACGCGGACAGAGACCGAGGCAGAAACAGAGACAGAGAGAGAGACGGAGACAGAGACAGATACTGAGACGGAGACAGAGACAGCGGCAGAGACAGGGACGGAGACAGAGACAGAGACACAGACAGAGACGGAGACTGAGACAGAGACAGAGACAGAGACAGAGACAGAGACAGAGACAGAGACAGAGACAGAGACTGAGGGAGAGACAGCGACAGAGACAGAGACAGATGCAGACACAGAGACAGAGACAGAGACAGAGACAGAAACAGAGACAGAGACAGATACGCGGACAGAGACAGAGGCAGCGACAGAGACAGAGAGAGAGACGGAGACAGAGACAGAGACTGAGACGGAGACAGAGACAGCGGCAGAGACAGGGACGCAGACAGAGACAGAGACACAGACAGAGACAGAGACAGAGACAGAGACAGAGACAGAGACAGAGACAGAGACAGAGACAGAGACAGAGAGAGAGACAGAGACAGAGACAGAGACAGAGTCAGAGACAGAGACACAGACAGAGACAGAGACGGAGACAGAGGGAGAGACAGCGACAGAGACAGAGACAGATACAGAGACAGAGACAGAGACAGAGAAAGAGACAGAGACAGAGACAGAGACAGAGACAGAGACAGAGACAGAGACAGAGACAGAGACAGAGATAGAGACAGAGACAGAGACAGAAACAGAGACAGAGACAGAGACAGAGAAAGAGACAGAAACAGAGACAGAGAAAGATACAGACACAGAGACAGAGACAGAGACAGAGACAGAAACAGAGACAGAGACAGATACGCGGACAGAGACAGAGGCAGCGACGGAGACAGAGAGAGAGACGGAGACAGAGACAGAGACTGAGACGGAGACAGAGACAGCGGCAGAGACAGGGACGGAGACAGAGACAGAGACACAGACAGAGACAGAGACAGAGACAGAGACAGAGAGAGAGACAGAGACAGAGACAGAGACAGAGACAGAGACAGAGACAGAGACAGAGACAGAGACAGAGACAGAGACAGAGTCAGAGACAGAGACACAGACAGAGACAGAGACAGAGACAGAGACAAAGACAGAGACAGAGACAGAGACAGAGACAGAGACAGAGACAGAGTCAGAGACAGAGACACAGACAGAGACAGAGACGGAGACAGAGGGAGAGACAGCGACAGAGACAGAGACAGATACAGAGACAGAGACAGAGACAGAGAAAGAGACAGAGACAGAGACAGAGATAGAGACAGAGACAGAGACAGAGACAGAGACAGAGACAGAGACAGAGACAGAGACAGAGACAGAGACAGAGACAGAGACAGAGACAGAGACAGAGATAGAGACAGAGACAGAGACAGAAACAGAGACAGAGACAGAGACAGAGACAGAGACAGAAACAGAGACAGAGAAAGATACGCGGACAGAGACAGAGACAGAGACAGAGACAGAGACAGGGACAGAGACAGAGACTGAGACAGAGACAGAGACAGAGACAGAGACAGAGACAGAGACAGAGACAGAGTCAGAGACAGAGACACAGACAGAGACAGAGACGGAGACAAAGACCGAGACAGAGACAGAGACGGAGACAGAGGCAGAGACAGAGCCAGGGGCAGAGACGGAGACAGAGACAGAGGGAGAGACAGCGACAGAGACAGAGACAGATACAGAGACAGAGACAGAGACAGAGAAAGAGACAGAGACAGAGACAGAGATAGAGACAGAGACAGAGACAGAGACAGAGACAGAGACAGAGACAGAGACAGAGACAGAGACAGAGACAGAGACAGAGACAGAGACAGAGATAGAGACAGAGACAGAGACAGAAACAGAGACAGAGACAGAGACAGAGACAGAGACAGAAACAGAGACAGAGAAAGATACGCGGACAGAGACAGAGACAGAGACAGAGACAGAGACAGGGACAGAGGCAGAGACTGAGACAGAGACAGAGACAGAGACAGAGACAGAGACAGAGACAGAGACAGAGTCAGAGACAGAGACACAGACAGAGACAGAGACGGAGACAAAGACCGAGACAGAGACAGAGACGGAGACAGAGGCAGAGACAGAGCCAGGGGCAGAGACGGAGACAGAGACAGAGCGAGAGACAGCGACAGAGACAAAGACAGAGACAGAGACAGAGCCAGAAACAGAGACAGAGAAAGATACGCGGACAGAGACAGAGGCAGAGACAGAGACAGAGAGTGAGACGGAGACAGAGGCAGAGACTGAGACGGAGACAGAGACAGAGACAGAGACGGAGACAGGGGCAGAGACAGAGCCAGGGACAGAGACAGAGACAGAGACTGAGGGAGAGACAGCGACAGAGACAGAGACAGAGACTGAGGGAGAGACAGCGACAGAGACAGAGACAGAGAAAGAGACAGAGACAGAGACAGAGGCAGAGGCAGAGACAGAGACAGAGACAGAGACAGAGGCAGAGACAGGGACAGAGACGGAGACAGAGGCAGAGACAGAGCCAGGGACAGTGACAGAGGCAGAGACTGAGGGAGAGACAGCGACAGAGACAGAGACAGAGGCAGTGACAGAGACAGAGACAGAGACGGAGAGAAAGACCGAGACAGAGATAGAGACGGAGACAGACGCAGAGACAGAGCCAGGGACAGAGACGGAGTGAGAGACAGAGGAAGAGACAGCGAGAGAGACAGGGACAGAGACAGAGACAGAGACAGAGACGGAGACAGAGACAGAGGCAGTGACAGAGACAGAGACAGAGACAGAGACAGAGACAGAGAGAGAGACGGAGACAGAGACAGAGACAGAAACAGAAACAGAGACAGAGACAGATACGCGGACAGAGACCGAGGCAGAAACAGAGGCAGAGAGAGAGACGGAGACAGAGACAGAGACTGAGACGGAGACAGAGACAGCGGCAGAGACAGGGACGGAGACAGAGACAGAGACACAGACGGAGACAGAGACAGAGACAGAGACTGAGACAGAGACAGAGACAGAGACAGAGATAGAGACAGAGACAGAGACAGAGACAGAAACAGAGACAGAGACAGAGACAGAGACAGAAACAGAGACAGAGAAAGGTACGCGGACAGAGACAGAGGCAGAGACAGAGACGGAGACAAAGACCGAGACAGAGACAGAGACGGAGAGAGAGGCAGAGACAGAGCCAGGGACAGAGACGGAGACAGAGACAGAGCGAGAGACAGCGACAGAGACAGAGACAGAGACAGAGACAGAAACAGAAACAGAGACAGAGACAGATACGCGGACAGAGACCGAGGCAGAAACAGAGACAGAGAGAGAGACGGAGACTGAGGGAGAGACAGCGACAGAGACAGAGACAGATACAGACACAGAGACAGAGACAGAGACAGAGACAGAGACAGAGACAGAAACAGAAACAGAGACAGATACGCGGACAGAGACAGAGGCAGAGACAGAGACAGAGAGAGAGACGGAGACAGAGACAGACACTGAGACGGAGACAGAGTCAGCGGCAGAGACAGGGACGGAGACAGAGACAGAGACACAGACAGAGACAGAGACAGAGACAGAGACAGAGACAGAGACAGAGACAGAGACAGAGACAGAGACAGAGACAGAGACAGAGACAGAGACAGAGACAGAGACAGAGACAGAGACAGAGACAGAGACAGAGACAGAGACAGAGACAGAGACAGAGACAGAGACAGAGACAGAGACAGAGACAGAGACAGAGTCAGAGACAGAGACAGAGACAGAGACAGAGACAGAAACAGAGACAGAGACAGATACGCGGACAGAGACAGAGGCAGAGACAGAGACGGAGACAAAGACCGAGACAGAGACAGAGACGGAGACAGAGGCAGAGACAGAGCCAGGGACAGAGACGGAGACAGAGACAGAGCGAGAGACAGCGACAGAGACAGAGACAGAGACAGAAACAGAAACAGAGACAGAGACAGATACGCGGACAGAGACCGAGGCAGAAACAGAGACAGAGAGAGAGACGGAGACAGAGACAGAGAATGAGACGGAGACAGAGACAGCGGCAGAGACAGGGACGGAGACAGAAACAGAGACAGAGAAAGATACGCGGACAGAGACAGAGGCAGGGACAGACACTGAGACAGAGACAGAAACAGAGACAGAGACAGATACGCGGACAGAGACAGAGGCAGAGACAGAGACAGAGAGAGAGACGGAGACAGAGACAGAGACAGAAACAGAAACAGAGACAGAGACAGATACGCGGACAGAGACCGAGGCAGAAACAGAGACAGAGACAGAGACTGAGACGGAGACAGAGACAGCGGCAGAGACAGGGACGGAGACAGAGACAGAGACACAGACAGAGACAGAGACAGAGACAGAGACTGAGACAGAGACAGATACAGAGACAGAGACAGAGACAGAAACAGAGACAGAGACAGAGACAGAGACAGAAACAGAGACAGAGAAAGGTACGCGGACAGAGACAGAGGCAGAGACAGAGACGGAGACAAAGACCGAGACAGAGACAGAGACGGAGACAGAGACAGAGACAGAGACAGAAACAGAGACAGAGAAAGATACGCGGACAGAGACCGAGGCAGAAACAGAGACAGAGACACAGACTGAGACGGAGACAGAGACAGCGGCAGAGACAGAGACAGAGACAGAGACAGAGACAGAGATAGAGACAGAGACAGAGACAGAGACTGAGACAGAGACAGAGACAGAGACAGAGACAGAGACAGAGAAAGATACGCGGACAGAGACCGAGGCAGAAACAGAGACAGAGACACAGACTGAGACGGAGACAGAGACAGCGGCAGAGACAGGGACGGAGACAGAGACAGAGACACAGACAGAGACAGAGACAGAGACAGAGACTGAGACAGAGACAGAGACAGAGACAGAGACAGAGACAGAGACTGAGGGAGAGACAGCGACAGAGACAGAGACAGAAAGAGAGACAGAGACAGGGACGGAGACAGAGGCAGAGACAGAGACAGAGAGAGAGACAGAGACAGAGACAAGAGACAGAAACAGAGACAGAGACGGAGACACAGGCAGAGACAGAGACAGAGAGAGAGACAGAGACAGAGACAGAGACAGAAACAGAGACAGAGACAGATACGGGGACAGAGACAGAGGCAGAGACAGCGACAGAGGCAGAGACAGAGACACAGACACAGACAGATACAGAGACAGAGACGGAGATAGAGACAGAGACAGAAAAAGAGACAGAGACAGATACGCGGACGGAGACAGAGGCAGAGACAGAGACAGAGATAGAGACGGCGACAAAGACAGAGACAGAGACAGAGACAGAGACAGAGACAGAGACAGAAACAGAGACAGAGACAGATACGGGGACAGAGACAGAGGCAGAGACAGCGACAGAGGCAGAGACAGAGACACAGACACAGACAGATACAGAGATACAGAGACGCAGACAGAGACAGAGACAGAGACAGAGACAGAGACACAGACACAGACAGATACAGAGATACAGAGACGCAGACAGAGACAGAAACAGAGACAGAGACAGAGACACAGACAGAGACAGAGACCGAGACAGAGTCAGAGACAGAGACAGAGACATAGAGACATAGGCACGGAGGCAGGGATGCAGAGACAGAGACAAAGAGACCGAGTCAGAGGCAGAAACAGAGACAGAGACGGAGACAGAGGCAGAGACAGAGACAGAGACAGAGACAGAGGCAGTGACAGAGACAGAGACAGAGAAAGATACGCGGACAGAGACAGAGGCAGAGACAGAGACAGAGAGTGAGACGGAGACAGAGGCAGAGACTGAGACGGAGACAGAGACAGAGACAGAGACGGAGACAGGGGCAGAGACAGAGCCAGGGACAGAGACAGAGACAGAGACTGAGGGAGAGACAGCGACAGAGACAGAGACAGAGACTGAGGGAGAGACAGCGACAGAGACAGAGACAGAGAAAGAGACAGAGACAGAGACAGAGGCAGAGGCAGAGACAGAGACAGAGACAGAGACAGAGGCAGAGACAGGGACAGAGACGGAGACAGAGGCAGAGACAGAGCCAGGGACAGTGACAGAGGCAGAGACTGAGGGAGAGACAGCGACAGAGACAGAGACAGAGGCAGTGACAGAGACAGAGACAGAGACGGAGAGAAAGACCGAGACAGAGATAGAGACGGAGACAGACGCAGAGACAGAGCCAGGGACAGAGACGGAGTGAGAGACAGAGGAAGAGACAGCGAGAGAGACAGGGACAGAGACAGAGACAGAGACAGAGACGGAGACAGAGACAGAGGCAGTGACAGAGACAGAGACAGAGACAGAGACAGAGACAGAGAGAGAGACGGAGACAGAGACAGAGACAGAAACAGAAACAGAGACAGAGACAGATACGCGGACAGAGACCGAGGCAGAAACAGAGACAGAGAGAGAGACGGAGACAGAGACAGAGACTGAGACGGAGACAGAGACAGCGGCAGAGACAGGGACGGAGACAGAGACAGAGACACAGACAGAGACAGAGACAGAGACAGAGACAGAGTCTGAGACAGAGACAGAGACAGAGACAGAGACAGAGACAGAGACAGAGACAGAAACAGAGACAGAGACAGAGACAGAGACAGAAACAGAGACAGAGAAAGGTACGCGGACAGAGACAGAGGCAGAGACAGAGACGGAGACAAAGACCGAGACAGAGACAGAGACGGAGAGAGAGGCAGAGACAGAGCCAGGGACAGAGACGGAGACAGAGACAGAGCGAGAGACAGCGACAGAGACAGAGACAGAGACAGAGACAGAAACAGAGACAGAGACAGATACGCGGACAGAGACCGAGGCAGAAACAGAGACAGAGAGAGAGACGGAGACTGAGGGAGAGACAGCGACAGAGACAGAGACAGATACAGACACAGAGACAGAGACAGAGACAGAGACAGAGACAGAGACAGAAACAGAAACAGAGACAGATACGCGGACAGAGACAGAGGCAGAGACAGAGACAGAGAGAGAGACGGAGACAGAGACAGACACTGAGACGGAGACAGAGTCAGCGGCAGAGACAGGGACGGAGACAGAGACAGAGACACAGACAGAGACAGAGACAGAGACAGAGACAGAGACAGAGACAGAGACAGAGACAGAGACAGAGACAGAGACAGAGACAGAGACAGAGACAGAGACAGAGACAGAGACAGAGACAGAGACAGAGACAGAGACAGAGACAGAGACAGAGACAGAGACAGAGACAGAGACAGAGACAGAGTCAGAGACAGAGACAGAGACAGAGACAGAGACAGAAACAGAGACAGAGACAGATACGCGGACAGAGACAGAGGCAGAGACAGAGACGGAGACAAAGACCGAGACAGAGACAGAGACGGAGACAGAGGCAGAGACAGAGCCAGGGACAGAGACGGAGACAGAGACAGAGCGAGAGACAGCGACAGAGACAGAGACAGAGACAGAAACAGAAACAGAGACAGAGACAGATACGCGGACAGAGACCGAGGCAGAAACAGAGACAGAGAGAGAGACGGAGACAGAGACAGAGAATGAGACGGAGACAGAGACAGCGGCAGAGACAGGGACGGAGACAGAAACAGAGACAGAGAAAGATACGCGGACAGAGACAGAGGCAGGGACAGACACTGAGACAGAGACAGAAACAGAGACAGAGACAGATACGCGGACAGAGACAGAGGCAGAGACAGAGACAGAGAGAGAGACGGAGACAGAGACAGAGACAGAAACAGAAACAGAGACAGAGACTGAGACGGAGACAGAGACAGCGGCAGAGACAGGGACGGAGACAGAGACAGAGACACAGACAGAGACAGAGACAGAGACAGAGACTGAGACAGAGACAGATACAGAGACAGAGACAGAGACAGAAACAGAGACAGAGACAGAGACAGAGACAGAAACAGAGACAGAGAAAGGTACGCGGACAGAGACAGAGGCAGAGACAGAGACGGAGACAAAGACCGAGACAGAGACAGAGACGGAGACAGAGACAGAGACAGAGACAGAAACAGAGACAGAGAAAGATACGCGGACAGAGACCGAGGCAGAAACAGAGACAGAGACACAGACTGAGACGGAGACAGAGACAGCGGCAGAGACAGGGACGGAGACAGAGACAGAGACACAGACAGAGACAGAGACAGAGACAGAGACTGAGACAGAGACAGAGACAGAGACAGAGACAGAGACTGAGGGAGAGACAGCGACAGAGACAGAGACAGAAAGAGAGTCAGAGACAGGGACGGAGACAGAGGCAGAGACAGAGACAGAGAGAGAGACAGAGACAGAGACAGAGACAGAAACAGAGACAGAGACGGAGACACAGGCAGAGACAGAGACAGAGAGAGAGACAGAGACAGAGACAGAGACAGAAACAGAGACAGAGACAGATACGGGGACAGAGACAGAGGCAGAGACAGCGACAGAGGCAGAGACAGAGACACAGACACAGACAGATACAGAGACAGAGACGGAGATAGAGACAGAGACAGAAAAAGAGACAGAGACAGATACGCGGACGGAGACAGAGGCAGAGACAGAGACAGAGATAGAGACGGCGACAAAGACAGAGACAGAGACAGAGACAGAGACAGAGACAGAAACAGAGACAGAGACAGATACGGGGACAGAGACAGAGGCAGAGACAGCGACAGAGGCAGAGACAGAGACACAGACACAGACAGATACAGAGATACAGAGACGCAGACAGAGACAGAGACAGAGACAGAGACAGAGACACAGACACAGACAGATACAGAGATACAGAGACGCAGACAGAGACAGAAACAGAGACAGAGACAGATACGGGGACAGAGACAGAGGCAGAGACAGCGACAGAGGCAGAGACAGAGACACAGACACAGACAGATACAGACATACAGAGACGCAGACAGAGACAGAGACAGAGACAGAGACAGAGACAGAGACGGAGACAAAGACCGAGACAGAGGCAGAGGCAATGGCAGAGTGGGAGACAGAGACAGAGACAGAGGCAGATACAGACACAGAGACGGAGGCAGAGACAGAGACACAGACAGAGACAGAGACCGAGACAGAGTCAGAGACAGAGACAGAGACATAGAGACATAGGCACGGAGGCAGGGATGCAGAGACAGAGACAAAGAGACCGAGTCAGAGGCAGAAACAGAGACAGAGACGGAGACAGAGGCAGAGACAGAGACAGAGACAGAGACAGAGGCAGTGACAGAGACAGAGACAGAGACGGAGAGAAAGACCGAGACAGAGATAGAGACGGAGACAGACGCAGAGACAGAGCCAGGGACAGAGACGGAGAGAGAGACAGAGGAAGAGACAGCGAGAGAGACAGAGACAGAGACAGAGACAGAGACGGAGACAGAGACAGAGGCAGTGACAGAGACAGAGACAGAGACAGAGACAGAGACAGAGCCAGAAACAGAGACAGAGAAAGATACGCGGACAGAGACAGAGGCAGAGACAGAGACAGAGAGTGAGACGGAGACAGAGGCAGAGACTGAGACGGAGACAGAGACAGAGACAGAGACGGAGACAGGGGCAGAGACAGAGCCAGGGACAGAGACAGAGACAGAGACTGAGGGAGAGACAGCGACAGAGACAGAGACAGAGACTGAGGGAGAGACAGCGACAGAGACAGAGACAGAGACTGAGGGAGAGACAGCGACAGAGACAGAGACAGAGAAAGAGACAGAGACAGAGACAGAGGCAGAGGCAGAGACAGAGACAGAGACAGAGACAGAGGCAGAGACAGGGACAGAGACAGAGACAGAGACAGAGACAGAGACAGAGACAGAGACAGAAACAGAGACAGAGACAGAGACAGAGACAGAGACAGAAACAGAGACAGAGACAGATACGCGGACAGAGACAGAGGCAGAGACAGAGACAGAGAGAGAGACGGAGACAGAGACAGAGACAGAAACAGAAACAGAGACAGAGACAGATGCGCGGACAGAGACCGAGGCAGAAACAGAGACAGAGAGAGAGACGGAGACAGAGACAGAGACTGAGACGGAGACAGAGACAGCGGCAGAGACAGGGACGGAGACAGAGACAGAGACACAGACAGAGACAGAGACAGAGACAGAGACTGAGACAGAGACAGAGACAGAGACAGAGACAGAGACAGAGACAGAGACAGAAACAGAGACAGAGACAGAGACAGAGACAGAGGCAGAGACAGAGACAGAGACAGAGACAGAGACAGAGACAGAGTCAGAGACAGAGACAGAGACAGAGACAGAGACAGAGACAGAAACAGAGACAGAGACAGATACGCGGACAGAGACAGAGGCAGAGACAGAGACGGAGACAAAGACCGAGACAGAGACAGAGACGGAGACAGAGGCAGAGACAGAGCCAGGGACAGAGACGGAGACAGAGACAGAGCGAGAGACAGCGACAGAGACAGAGACAGAGACAGAAACAGAAACAGAGACAGAGACAGATACGCGGACAGAGACCGAGGCAGAAACAGAGACAGAGAGAGAGACGGAGACGGAGACAGAGAATGAGACGGAGACAGAGACAGCGGCAGAGACAGGGACGGAGACAGAAACAGAGACAGAGAAAGATACGCGGACAGAGACAGAGGCAGGGACAGACACTGAGACAGAGACAGAAACAGAGACAGAGACAGATACGCGGACAGAGACAGAGGCAGAGACAGAGACAGAGAGAGAGACGGAGACAGAGACAGAGACAGAAACAGAAACAGAAACAGAGACAGAGACAGATACGCGGACAGAGACCGAGGCAGAAACAGAGACAGAGACAGAGACTGAGACGGAGACAGAGACAGCGGCAGAGACAGGGACGGAGACAGAGACAGAGACACAGACAGAGACAGAGACTGAGACAGAGACAGATACAGAGACAGAGACAGAGACAGAAACAGAGACAGAGACAGAGACAGAGACAGAAACAGAGACAGAGAAAGGTACGCGGACAGAGACAGAGGCAGAGACAGAGACGGAGACAAAGACCGAGACAGAGACAGAGACGGAGAGAGAGGCAGAGGCAGAGCCAGGGACAGAGACGGAGACAGAGACAGAGCGAGAGACAGCGACAGAGACAGAGACAGAGACAGAGACAGAGACAGAGACAGAAACAGAAACAGAGACAGAGACAGATACGCGGACAGAGACCGAGGCAGAAACAGAGACAGAGAGAGAGACGGAGACAGAGACAGAGACTGAGACGGAGACAGAGACAGCGGCAGAGACAGGGACGGAGACAGAGACAGAGACAGAGACAGAGACAGAGACAGAGACAGAGACAGAGACAGAGACAGAGACTGAGGGAGAGATAGCGACAGAGACAGAGACAGATACAGACACAGAGACAGAGACAGAGACAGAGACAGAGACAGAGACAGAAACAGAAACAGAGACAGATACGCGGACAGAGACAGAGGCAGTGACAGAGGCAGAGAGAGAGACGGAGACAGAGACAGACACTGAGACGGAGACAGAGACAGCGGCAGAGACAGGGACGGAGACAGAGACAGAGACACAGACAGAGACAGAGACAGAGACAGAGACAGAGGCAGAGACGGAGACAGAGACAGAGACAGAGACAGAGACAGAGACAGAGACAGAGACAGAGACAGAGACAGAGACAGAGACAGGGACAGAGACAGAGACAGAGACAGAGACAGAGACAGAGACAGAGACAGAGTCAGAGACAGAGACACAGACAGAGACAGAGCCGGAGACAGAGACAGAGACAGAGACAGAGACAGAGACAGAGACAGAAACAGAGACAGAGAAAGGTACGCGGACAGAGACAGAGGCAGAGACAGAGACAGAGATAGAGACGGAGACAGAGACAGGGACAGAAACAGAAACAGAAACAGAGACAGAGACAGATACGCGGACAGAGACCGAGGCAGAAACAGAGACAGAGAGAGAGACGGAGACAGAGACAGAGACTGAGACGGAGACAGAGACAGCGGCAGAGACAGGGACGGAGACAGAGACAGAGACAAAGACAGAGACAGAGACAGAGACAGAGACAGAGACTGAGACAGAGACAGATACAGAGACAGAGACAGAGACAGAGACAGAAACAGAGACAGAGACAGAGACAGAGGCAGAAACAGAGACAGAGAAAGGTACGCGGACAGAGACAGAGGCAGAGACAGAGACGGAGACAAAGACCGAGACAGAGACAGAGACGGAGAGAGAGGCAGAGGCAGAGCCAGGGACAGAGACGGAGACAGAGACAGAGCGAGAGACAGCGACAGAGACAGAGACAGAGACAGAGACAGAGACAGAGACAGAGACAGAAACAGAGACAGAGACAGATACGCGGACAGAGACCGAGGCAGAAACAGAGACAGAGAGAGAGACGGAGACAGAGACAGAGACTGAGACGGAGACAGAGACAGCGGCAGAGACAGGGACGAAGACAGAGACAGAGACACAGACAGAGACAGAGACAGAGACAGAGACTGAGACAGAGACAGAGACAGAGACAGCGACAGAGACAGAGACAGAGACAGAGACAGAGACAGAGACAGAGACAGAGACAGAGACAAAGACAGAGACAGAGACAGAAACAGAGACAGAGAAAGGTACGCGGACAGAGACAGAGGCAGAGACAGAGACAGAGAGAGAGACGGAGACAGAGACAGAGACAGAAACAGAAACAGAGACAGAGAAAGGTACGCGGACAGAGACAGAGGCAGAGACAGAGACAGAGAGAGAGACGGAGACAGAGACAGAGACAGAGACAGAGACAGAGACAGAGACAGAGACAGAGACAGAAACAGAGACAGAGACAGATACGCGGACAGAGACAGAGGCAGAGACAGAGACAGAGAGAGAGACGGAGACAGAGACAGAGACAGAAACAGAAACAGAGACAGAGACAGATGCGCGGACAGAGACCGAGGCAGAAACAGAGACAGAGAGAGAGACGGAGACAGAGACAGAGACTGAGACGGAGACAGAGACAGCGGCAGAGACAGGGACGGAGACAGAGACAGAGACACAGACAGAGACAGAGACAGAGACAGAGACTGAGACAGAGACAGAGACAGAGACAGAGACAGAGACAGAGACAGAGACAGAAACAGAGACAGAGACAGAGACAGAGACAGAAACAGAGACAGATAAAGGTACGCGGACAGAGACAGAGGCAGAGACAGAGACGGAGACAAAGACCGAGACAGAGACAGAGACGGAGAGAGAGGCAGAGACAGAGCCAGGGACAGAGACGGGGACAGAGACAGAGCGAGAGACAGCGACAGAGACAGAGACAGAGACAGAGACAGAAACAGAAACAGAGACAGAGACAGATACGCGGACAGAGACCGAGGCAGAAACAGAGACAGAGAGAGAGACGGAGACTGAGGGAGAGACAGCGACAGAGACAGAGACAGATACAGACACAGAGACAGAGACAGAGACAGAGACAGAGACAGAAACAGAAACAGAGACAGATACGCGGACAGAGACAGAGGCAGAGACAGAGACAGAGAGAGAGACGGAGACAGAGACAGACACTGAGACGGAGACAGAGTCAGCGGCAGAGACAGGGACGGAGACAGAGACAGAGACACAGACAGAGACAGAGACAGAGACAGAGACAGAGACAGAGACAGAGACAGAGACAGAGACAGAGACAGAGACAGAGACAGAGACAGAGACAGAGACAGAGGCAGAGACAGAGACAGAGACAGAGACAGAGACAGAGACAGAGACAGAGTCAGAGACAGAGACAGAGACAGAGACAGAGACAGAGACAGAAACAGAGACAGAGACAGATACGCGGACAGAGACAGAGGCAGAGACAGAGACGGAGACAAAGACCGAGACAGAGACAGAGACGGAGACAGAGGCAGAGACAGAGCCAGGGACAGAGACGGAGACAGAGACAGAGCGAGAGACAGCGACAGAGACAGAGACAGAGACAGAAACAGAAACAGAGACAGAGACAGATACGCGGACAGAGACCGAGGCAGAAACAGAGACAGAGAGAGAGACGGAGACAGAGACAGAGAATGAGACGGAGACAGAGACAGCGGCAGAGACAGGGACGGAGACAGAAACAGAGACAGAGAAAGATACGCGGACAGAGACAGAGGCAGGGACAGACACTGAGACAGAGACAGAAACAGAGACAGAGACAGATACGCGGACAGAGACAGAGGCAGAGACAGAGACAGAGAGAGAGACGGAGACAGAGACAGAGACAGAAACAGAAACAGAAACAGAGACAGAGACAGATACGCGGACAGAGACCGAGGCAGAAACAGAGACAGAGACAGAGACTGAGACGGAGACAGAGACAGCGGCAGAGACAGGGACGGAGACAGAGACAGAGACACAGACAGAGACAGAGACAGAGACAGAGACTGAGACAGAGACAGATACAGAGACAGAGACAGAGACAGAAACAGAGACAGAGACAGAGACAGAGACAGAAACAGAGACAGAGAAAGGTACGCGGACAGAGACAGAGGCAGAGACAGAGACGGAGACAAAGACCGAGACAGAGACAGAGACGGAGAGAGAGGCAGAGGCAGAGCCAGGGACAGAGACGGAGACAGAGACAGAGCGAGAGACAGCGACAGAGACAGAGACAGAGACAGAGACAGAGACAGAGACAGAAACAGAGACAGAGACAGAGACAGAGGCAGAAACAGAGACAGAGAAAGGTACGCGGACAGAGACAGAGGCAGAGACAGAGACGGAGACAAAGACCGAGACAGAGACAGAGACGGAGAGAGAGGCAGAGGCAGAGCCAGGGACAGAGACGGAGACAGAGACAGAGCGAGAGACAGCGACAGAGACAGAGACAGAGACAGAGACAGAGACAGAGACAGAGACAGAAACAGAGACAGAGACAGATACGCGGACAGAGACCGAGGCAGAAACAGAGACAGAGAGAGAGACGGAGACAGAGACAGAGACTGAGACGGAGACAGAGACAGCGGCAGAGACAGGGACGAAGACAGAGACAGAGACACAGACAGAGACAGAGACAGAGACAGAGACTGAGACAGAGACAGAGACAGAGACAGCGACAGAGACAGAGACAGAGACAGAGACAGAGACAGAGACAGAGACAGAGACAGAGACAGAGACAGAGACAGAGACAGAGACAGAGACAGAAACAGAGACAGAGAAAGGTACGCGGACAGAGACAGAGGCAGAGACAGAGACAGAGAGAGAGACGGAGACAGAGACAGAGACAGAAACAGAAACAGAGACAGAGAAAGGTACGCGGACAGAGACAGAGGCAGAGACAGAGACAGAGAGAGAGACGGAGACAGAGACAGAGACAGAAACAGAAACAGAGACAGAGACAGATACGCGGACAGAGACCGAGGCAGAAACAGAGAGAGAGAGAGAGACGGAGACAGAGACAGAGACTGAGACGGAGACAGAGACAGCGGCAGAGACAGGGACGGAGACAGAGACAGAGACACAGACAGAGACAGAGACAGAGACAGAGACAGAGACTGAGACAGAGACAGATACAGAGACAGAGACAGAGACAGAAACAGAGACAGAGACAGAGACAGAGACAGAAACAGAGACAGAGAAAGGTACGCGGACAGAGACAGAGGCAGAGACAGAGACGGAGACAAAGACCGAGACAGAGACAGAGACGGAGAGAGAGGCAGAGGCAGAGCCAGGGACAGAGACGGAGACAGAGACAGAGCGAGAGACAGCGACAGCGACAGAGACAGAGACAGAGACAGAGACAGAAACAGAAACAGAGACAGAGACAGATACGCGGACAGAGACCGAGGCAGAAACAGAGACAGAGAGAGAGACGGAGACAGAGACAGAGACTGAGACGGAGACAGAGACAGCGGCAGAGACAGGGACGGAGACAGAGACAGAGACACAGACAGAGACAGAGACAGAGACAGAGACTGAGACAGAGACAGAGACAGAAACAGCGACAGAGACAGAGACAGAGACAGAGACAGAGACTGAGGGAGAGATAGCGACAGAGACAGAGACAGTTACAGACACAGAGACAGAGACAGAGACAGAGACAGAGACAGAGACAGAAACAGAAACAGAGACAGATACGCGGACAGAGACAGAGGCAGAGACAGAGACAGAGACAGATACAGAGACAGAGACAGAGACAGAGACAGAGACAGAGACAGAGACAGAGACAGAGACAGAGACAGAGACAGGGACAGAGACAGAGACAGAGACAGAGACAGAGACAGAGACAGAGTCAGAGACAGAGACACAGACAGAGACAGAGACGGAGACAAAGACCGAGACAGAGACAGAGACGGAGACAGAGGCAGAGACAGAGCCAGGGGCAGAGACGGAGACAGAGACAGAGCGAGAGACAGCGACAGAGACAGAGACAGAGACAGAGACAGAGACAGAGACAGAAACAGAAACAGAGACAGAGACAGATACGCGGACAGAGACCGAGGCAGAAACAGAGACAGAGAGAGAGACGGAGACAGAGACAGAGACTGAGACGGAGACAGAGACAGCGGCAGAGACAGGGACGGAGACAGAGACAGAGACAGAGACAGAGACAGAGACAGAGACAGAGACAGAAACAGAGACAGAGACAGAGACAGAGACAGAAACAGAGACAGAGAAAGGTACGCGGACAGAGACTGAGGCAGAGACAGAGACGGAGACAGAGACAGAGACAGACAGAGACAGAGACAGAGACAGAGACAGAGACAGAGACAGAGACAGGGACAGAGACAGAGACAGAGACAGAGACAGAGACAGAGACAGAGACAGAGACAGAGACAGAGACAGAGACAGAGTCAGAGACAGAGACACAGACAAAGACAGAGACAGAGACAGAGACAGAGACAGAGACAGAGACAGAGACAGAGACAGAGACAGGGACAGAGACAGAGACAGAGACAGAGACTGAGGGAGAGACAGCCATAGAGACAGAGACAGAGACAGAGACAGAGACAGAGACAGAGACAGAGACAGAAACAGAGACAGGGACAGATACGCGGACAGAGACAGAGGCAGAGACAGAGACAGAGAGAGAGACGGAGACAGAGACAGAGACTGAGACGGAGACAGAGACAGCGGCAGAGACAGGGACGGAGACAGAGACAGAGACACAGACAGAGACAGAGGCAGTGACAGAGACAGAGACAGAGACAGAGACAGAGACAGAGACAGAGCCAGAAACAGAGACAGAGAAAGATACGCGGACAGAGACAGAGGCAGGGACAGAGTCAGAGAGTGAGACGGAGACAGAGACAGAGACTGAGACGGAGGCAGAGACAGCGGCAGAGACAGGGACGGAGACAGAGACAGAGACAGAGACAGAGACAGAGACTGAGTCAGAGACAGAGACAGAGACAGAGACATAGACAGAGACAGAGACAGAGACAGAGACAGAGACTGAGGGAGAGACAGCGACAGAGGCAGGGACAGATACAGACACAGAGACAGAGACAGAGACAGAGACAGAGACAGAGACAGAGACAGAGACAGAGACACAGACAGAGACAGAGACAGAGACAGAGACAGAGACAGAGACAGAGACAGAGACAGAGTCAGAGACAGAGACGCAGACAGAGACAGAGACAGAGACAGAGACAGAGTCAGAGACAGAGACAGGGACAGAGACAGAGACAGAGACAGAGACAGAGACAGAGACAGAGACAGAGACAGAGACAGAGACAGAGTCAGAGACAGAGACACAGACAGAGACAGAGACGGAGACAAAGACCGAGACAGAGACAGAGACGGAGACAGAGGCAGAGACTGAGCCAGGGACAGAGACGGAGACAGAGACAGAGCGAGAGACAGCGACAGAGACAGAGACAGAGACAGAGACAGAAACAGAAACAGAGACAGAGACAGATACGCGGACAGAGACCGAGGCAGAAACAGAGACAGAGAGAGAGACGGAGACAGAGACAGAGACTGAGGGAGAGACAGCGACAGAGACAGAGACAGAGAAAGAGACAGAGACAGAGACAGAGACAGAGACAGAGACAGAGACAGAGACTGAGACAGAGACAGAGACAGAGACAGAGACGGAGACAGAGGCAGAGACAGAGCCATGGACAGAGACAGAGACAGAGACAGAGGGAGAGACAGCGACAGAGACAGAGACAGAGACAGAGACAGAGACAGAGACAGAGACAGAGACAGAGACAGAGACAGAGACAGAGACAGAGACAGAGACAGAGACAGAGACAGAGACAGAGACAGAGACAGAGACAGAGACAGAGACAGAGACAGAGACAGAGACAGAGACAGAGACAGAGACAGAGACAGAGACAGAGACAGAGACATAGACAGAGACAGAAACAGAGACAGAGACGGAGACAAAGACCGAGACAGAGACAGAGACGGAGACAGAGGCAGAGACAGAGCCAGGGACGGAGACGGAGACAGAGACAGAGCGAGAGACAGCGACAGAGACAGAAACAGATACAGAAACAGGAACAGAGACAGAGACAGAGACAGAGACAGAGACAGAGACAGAGACAGAGACAGAGACAGAAACAGAGACAGAGAAAGGTACGCGGACAGAGACAGAGGCAGAGACAGAGACAGAGAGAGAGACGGAGACAGAGACAGAGACAGAAACAGAAACAGAGACAGAGACAGATCCGCGGACAGAGACCGTGGCAGAAACAGAGACAGAGAGAGAGACGGAGACAGAGACAGAGACTGAGACGGAGACAGAGACAGGGGCAGAGACAGGGACGGAGACAGTGACAGAGACACAGACAGAGACAGAGACAGAGACAGAGACTGAGACAGAGACAGATACAGAGACAGAGACAGAGACAGAAACAGAGACAGAGACAGAGACAGAGACAGAAACAGAGACAGAGAAAGGTACGCGGACAGAGACAGAGGCAGAGACAGAGACGGAGACAAAGACCGAGACAGAGACAGAGACGGAGAGAGAGGCAGAGACAGAGCCAGGGACAGAGACGGAGACAGAGACAGAGCGAGAGACAGCGACAGAGACGGAGACATAGACAGAGACAGAAACAGAAACAGAGACAGAGACAGATACGCGGACAGAGACCGAGGCAGAAACAGAGACAGAGAGAGAGACGGAGACAGAGACAGAGACTGAGACGGAGACAGAGACAGCGGCAGAGACAGGGGCGGAGACAGAGACAGAGACACAGACAGAGACAGAGACAGAGACAGAGACAGAGACTGAGACAGAGACAGAGACAGAGACAGAGACATAGACAGAGACAGAGACAGAGACAGAGACTGAGGGAGAGACAGCGACAGAGACAGGGACAGATACAGACACAGAGACAGAGACAGAGACAGAAACAGAGACAGAGACAGATACGCGGACAGAGACAGAGGCAGAGACAGAGACACAGAGAGAGACGGAGACAGAGACAGAGGCTGAGACGGAGACAGAGACAGCGGCAGAGACAGGGACGGAGACAGACAGAGACACAGACAGAGACAGAGACAGAGACAGAGACAGAGACAGAGACAGAGACAGAGACAGAGACAGAGACAGAGACAGAGACAGAGACAGAGACAGAGACAGAGACAGAGACAGAGACACAGACAGAGACAGAGACAGAGACAGAGACAGAGACAGAGACAGAGACAGAGTCAGAGACAGAGACACAGACAGAGACAGAGACAGAGACAGAGACAGAGACAGGGACACAGACAGAGACAGAGACAGAGACAGAGACAGAGACAGAGACAGAGGCAGAGACAGGGACAGGGACAGAGACAGGGGCAGAGACAGGGACGGAGACAGTGACAGAGACACAGACAGAGACAGAGACAGAGACAGAGACTGAGACAGAGACAGATACAGAGACAGAGACAGAGACAGAAACAGAGACAGAGACAGAGACAGAGACAGAAACAGAGACAGAGAAAGGTACGCGGACAGAGACAGAGGCAGAGACAGAGACGGAGACAAAGACCGAGACAGAGACAGAGACGGAGAGAGAGGCAGAGACAGAGCCAGGGACAGAGACGGAGACAGAGACAGAGCGAGAGACAGCGACAGAGACGGAGACATAGACAGAGACAGAAACAGAAACAGAGACAGAGACAGATACGCGGACAGAGACCGAGGCAGAAACAGAGACAGAGAGAGAGACGGAGACAGAGACAGAGACTGAGACGGAGACAGAGACAGCGGCAGAGACAGGGGCGGAGACAGAGACAGAGACACAGACAGAGACAGAGACAGAGACAGAGACAGAGACTGAGACAGAGACAGAGACAGAGACAGAGACATAGACAGAGACAGAGACAGAGACAGAGACTGAGGGAGAGACAGCGACAGAGACAGGGACAGATACAGACACAGAGACAGAGACAGAGACAGAAACAGAGACAGAGACAGATACGCGGACAGAGACAGAGGCAGAGACAGAGACACAGAGAGAGACGGAGACAGAGACAGAGGCTGAGACGGAGACAGAGACAGCGGCAGAGACAGGGACGGAGACAGACAGAGACACAGACAGAGACAGAGACAGAGACAGAGACAGAGACAGAGACAGAGACAGAGACAGAGACAGAGACAGAGACAGAGACAGAGACAGAGACAGAGACAGAGACAGAGACAGAGACAGAGACACAGACAGAGACAGAGACAGAGACAGAGACAGAGACAGAGACAGAGACAGAGTCAGAGACAGAGACACAGACAGAGACAGAGACAGAGACAGAGACAGAGACAGGGACACAGACAGAGACAGAGACAGAGACAGAGACAGAGACAGAGACAGAGGCAGAGACAGGGACAGGGACAGAGACAGAGACAGAGACAGAGTCAGAGACAGAAACAGAGACAGAGAAAGGTACGCGGACAGAGACAGAGGCAGGGACAGAGACAGAGACAGAGACAGAGACAGAGACAGAGACAGAGACAGAGACAGAGACAGAGACTGAGACAGAGACAGAGACAGAGACAGAGACAGAGACAGAGACAGAGACAGAGACAGAGACAGAGACTGAGGGAGAGACAGCGACAGAGACAGAGACAGATACAGATACAGACACAGAGACAGAGACAGAGACAGAGACAGAGAAAGAAACAGAAACAGAGACAGATACACGGACAGAGACCGAGGCAGAAACAGAGACAGAGAGAGAGACGGAGACAGAGACAGAGACTGAGACGGAGACAGAGACAGCGGCAGAGACAGGGACGGAGACAGAGACAGAGACACAGACAGAGACAGAGACAGAGACAGAGACTGAGACAGAGACAGAGACAGAGACAGAGACAGAGACAGAGACAGAGACAGAGACAGAGACAGAGACTGAGGGAGAGACAGCGACAGAGACAGAGACAGATACAGATACAGACACAGAGACAGAGACAGAGACAGAGACAGAGAAAGAAACAGAAACAGAGACAGATACGCGGACAGAGACAGAGGCAGAGACAGAGACAGAGAGAGAGACGGAGACAGAGACAGAGACTGAGACGGAGACAGAGACAGCGGCAGAGACAGGGACGGAGACAGAGACAGAGACACAGACAGAGACAGAGACAGAGACAGAGACAGAGACAGAGACAGAGACAGAGACAGAGACAGAGACAGAGACAGAGACAGAGACAGAGACAGAGACAGAGACAGAGACAGAGACAGAGCCAGAAACAGAGACAGAGAAATATACGCGGACAGAGACAGAGGCAGAGACAGAGACAGAGAGTGAGACGGAGACAGAGACAGAGACTGAGACGGAGACAGAGACAGCGGCAGAGACAGGGACGGAGACAGAGACAGAGACAGAGACAGAGACAGAGACAGAGACAGAGACAGAGACAGAGACAGAGACAGAGCCAGAAACAGAGACAGAGAAATATACGCGGACAGAGACAGAGGCAGAGACAGAGACAGAGAGTGAGACGGAGACAGAGACAGAGACTGAGACGGAGACAGAGACAGCGGCAGAGACAGGGACGGAGACAGACAGAGACACAGACAGAGACAGAGACAGAGACAGAGACAGAGACAGAGACAGAGACAGAGACAGAGACAGAGACAGAGACAGAGACAGAGACACAGACAGAGACAGAGACAGAGACAGAGACACAGACAGAGACAGAGACAGAGACAGAGACAGAGACAGAGACAGAGGCAGAGACAGGGACAGAGACAGAGACAGAGACAGAGACAGAGACAGAGACAGAAACAGAGACAGAGACAGATACGCGGACAGAGACCGAGGCAGAAACAGAGACAGAGAGAGAGACGGAGACAGAGACAGAGACTGAGACGGAGACAGAGACAGCGGCAGAGACAGGGACGGAGACAGAGACAGAGACACAGACAGAGACAGAGACAGAGACAGAGACAGAGACAGAGACAGAGACAGAGACAGAGACAGAGACAGAGACAGAGACAGAGACAGAGACAGAGACAGAGACAGAGACAGAGACAGAGACAGAGACAGAGACAGAGACAGAGACAGAGACAGAGACAGAGACAGAGACAGAGACAGAGACAGAGACAGAGACAGAGACAGAGACAGAAACAGAGACAGAGAAAGGTACGCGGACAGAGACAGAGGCAGAGACAGAGACAGAGAGAGAGACGGAGACAGAGACAGAGACAGAAACGGAAGCAGAGACAGAGACAGATCCGCGGACAGAGACCGAGGCAGAAACAGAGACAGAGAGAGAGACGGAGACAGAGACAGAGACTGAGACGGAGACAGAGACAGCGGCAGAGACAGGGACGGAGACAGTGACAGAGACACAGACAGAGACAGAGACAGAGACAGAGACTGAGACAGAGACAGATACAGAGACAGAGACAGAGACAGAAACAGAGACAGAGACAGAGACAGAGACAGAAACAGAGACAGAGAAAGGTACGCGGACAGAGACAGAGGCAGAGACAGAGACGGAGACAAAGACCGAGACAGAGACAGAGACGGAGAGAGAGGCAGAGACAGAGCCAGGGACAGAGACGGAGACAGAGACAGAGCGAGAGACAGCGACAGAGACGGAGACAGAGACAGAGACAGAAACAGAAACAGAGACAGAGACAGATACGCGGACAGAGACCGAGGCAGAAACAGAGACAGAGAGAGAGACGGAGACAGAGACAGAGACTGAGACGGAGACAGAGACAGCGGCAGAGACAGGGACGGAGACAGAGACAGAGACACAGACAGAGACAGAGACAGAGACAGAGACAGAGACTGAGACAGAGACAGAGACAGAGACAGAGACAGAGACAGAGACAGAGACAGAGACAGAGACAGAGACAGAGACAGAGACAGAGACAGAGACAGAGACAGAAACAGAGACAGAGAAAGGTACGCGGACAGAGACAGAGGCAGAGACAGAGACAGAGAGAGAGACGGAGACAGAGACAGGGACAGAAACAGAAACAGAGACAGAGACAGATACGCGGACAGAGACCGAGGCAGAAACAGAGACAGAGAGAGAGACGGAGACAGAGACAGAGACTGAGACGGAGACAGAGACAGCGGCAGAGACAGGGACGGAGACAGAGACAGAGACAAAGACAGAGACAGAGACAGAGACAGAAACAGAGACAGAGACAGATACGCGGACAGAGACCGAGGCAGAAACAGAGACAGAGAGAGAGACGGAGACAGAGACAGAGACTGAGACGGAGACAGAGACAGCGGCAGAGACAGGGACGAAGACAGAGACAGAGACACAGACAGAGACAGAGACAGAGACAGAGACTGAGACAGAGACAGAGACAGAGACAGCGACAGAGACAGAGACAGAGACAGAGACAGAGACAGAGACAGAGACAGAGACAGAGACAGAGACAGAGACAGAGACAGAGACAGAGACAGAGACAGAAACAGAGACAGAGAAAGGTACGCGGACAGAGACAGAGGCAGAGACAGAGACAGAGAGAGAGACGGAGACAGAGACAGAGACAGAAACAGAAACAGAGACAGAGAAAGGTACGCGGACAGAGACAGAGGCAGAGACAGAGACAGAGAGAGAGACGGAGACAGAGACAGAGACAGAAACAGAAACAGAGACAGAGACAGATACGCGGACAGAGACCGAGGCAGAAACAGAGAGAGAGAGAGAGACGGAGACAGAGACAGAGACTGAGACGGAGACAGAGACAGCGGCAGAGACAGGGACGGAGACAGAGACAGAGACACAGACAGAGACAGAGACAGAGACAGAGACTGAGACAGAGACAGATACAGAGACAGAGACAGAGACAGAAACAGAGACAGAGACAGAGACAGAGACAGAAACAGAGACAGAGAAAGGTACGCGGACAGAGACAGAGGCAGAGACAGAGACGGAGACAAAGACCGAGACAGAGACAGAGACGGAGAGAGAGGCAGAGGCAGAGCCAGGGACAGAGACGGAGACAGAGACAGAGCGAGAGACAGCGACAGAGACAGAGACAGAGACAGAGACAGAGACAGAAACAGAAACAGAGACAGAGACAGATACGCGGACAGAGACCGAGGCAGAAACAGAGACAGAGAGAGAGACGGAGACAGAGACAGAGACTGAGACGGAGACAGAGACAGCGGCAGAGACAGGGACGGAGACAGAGACAGAGACACAGACAGAGACAGAGACAGAGACAGAGACTGAGACAGAGACAGAGACAGAAACAGCGACAGAGACAGAGACAGAGACAGAGACAGAGACTGAGGGAGAGATAGCGACAGAGACAGAGACAGATACAGACACAGAGACAGAGACAGAGACAGAGACAGAGACAGAAACAGAAACAGAGACAGATACGCGGACAGAGACAGAGGCAGAGACAGAGACAGAGACAGAGACAGAGACAGAGACAGAGACAGAGACAGAGACAGAGACAGAGACAGGGACAGAGACAGAGACAGAGACAGAGACAGAGACAGAGACAGAGTCAGAGACAGAGACACAGACAGAGACAGAGACGGAGACAAAGACCGAGACAGAGACAGAGACGGAGACAGAGGCAGAGACAGAGCCAGGGGCAGAGACGGAGACAGAGACAGAGCGAGAGACAGCGACAGAGACAGAGACAGAGACAGAGACAGAGACAGAAACAGAAACAGAGACAGAGACAGATACGCGGACAGAGACCGAGGCAGAAACAGAGACAGAGAGAGAGACGGAGACAGAGACAGAGACTGAGACGGAGACAGAGACAGCGGCAGAGACAGGGACGGAGACAGAGACAGAGACAGAGACAGAGACAGAGACAGAGACAGGGACAGAGACAGAGACAGAGACAGAGACAGAGACAGAGACAGAGTCAGAGACAGAGACACAGACAGAGACAGAGACGGAGACAAAGACCGAGACAGAGACAGAGACGGAGACAGAGGCAGAGACAGAGCCAGGGGCAGAGACGGAGACAGAGACAGAGCGAGAGACAGCGACAGAGACAGAGACAGAGACAGAGACAGAGACAGAGACAGAAACAGAAACAGAGACAGAGACAGATACGCGGACAGAGACCGAGGCAGAAACAGAGACAGAGAGAGAGACGGAGACAGAGACAGAGACTGAGACGGAGACAGAGACAGCGGCAGAGACAGGGACGGAGACAGAGACAGAGACACAGACAGAGACAGAGACAGAGACAGAGACTGAGACAGAGACAGAGACAGAGACAGAAACAGAGACAGAGACTGAGGGAGAGACAGCGACAGAGACAGAGACAGATACAGACACAGAGACAGAGACAGAGACAGAAACAGAGACAGAGACAGATACGCGGACAGAGACAGATACGCGGACAGAGACAGAGGCAGAGACAGAGACAGAGAGGGAGACGGAGACAGAGACAGAGACTGAGACGGAGACAGAGACAGCGGCAGAGACAGGGACGGAGACAGAGACAGAGACAGAGACGGAGACAGAGACAGAGGCAGTGACAGAGACAGAGACAGAGACAGAGACAGAGACAGAGACAGAGACAGAGACAGAGACAGAGGCAGAGCCAGAAACAGAGACAGAGACAGATACGCGGACAGAGACAGATACGCGGACAGAGACAGAGGCAGAGACAGAGACAGAGAGGGAGACGGAGACAGAGACAGAGACTGAGACGGAGACAGAGACAGCGGCAGAGACAGGGACGGAGACAGAGACAGAGACAGAGACAGAGACAGAAACAGAGACAGAGACTGAGGGAGAGACAGCGACAGAGACAGAGACAGATACAGACACAGAGACAGAGACAGAGCCAGAAACAGAGACAGAGAAAGATACGCGGACAGAGACAGAGGCAGAGACAGAGACAGAGACGGAGACAGAGACGGAGACAAAGACCGAGACAGAGACAGAGACGGAGACAGAGGCAGACACAGAGCCAGGGACAGAGACGGAGACAGAGACAGAGGGAGAGACAGCGACAGAGACAGAGACAGAGACAGAGACAGAGACAGAGACAGAGACAAAGACAGAGACAGAGACAGAGACAGAGACAGAGACAGAGACAGAGACAGAGACAGAGACAGAGACAGAGACAGAGACAGAGACAGAGACAGAGACAGAGACAGAGGCAGAGCCAGAAACAGAGACAGAGAAATATACGCGGACAGAGACAGAGGCAGAGACAGAGACAGAGAGTGAGACGGAGACAGAGACAGAGACAGAGACAGAGACAGAGACAGAGACAGAGACAGAGCCAGAAACAGAGACAGAGAAATATACGCGGACAGAGACAGAGGCAGAGACAGAGACAGAGAGTGAGACGGAGACAGAGACAGAGACTGAGACGGAGACAGAGACAGCGGCAGAGACAGGGACGGAGACAGAGACAGAGACAGAGACAGAGACAGAGACAGAGACAGAGACAGAGACAGAGACAGAGACAGAGACAGAGACAGAGACAGAGACAGAGACAGAGACAGAGACAGAGACAGAGACAGAGACTGAGACAGAGACAGAGACAGAGACAGAGACAGAGACAGAGACAGAGACTGAAACAGAGACAGAGACAGAGACAGAGAAAGAAACAGAGACAGAGAAAGGTACGCGGACAGAGACAGAGGCAGAGACAGAGACGGAGACAGAGACAGAGGCAGACAGAGACAGAGACAGAGACAGAGACAGAGACAGAGACAGAGACAGGGACAGAGACAGAGACAGAGACAGAGACAGAGACAGAGACAGAGACAGAGACAGAGACAGAGACAGAGACAGAGTCAGAGACAGAGACACAGACAGAGACAGAGACAGAGACAGAGACAGAGACAGAGACAGAGACAGAGACAGAGACAGAGACAGGGACAGAGACAGAGACAGAGACAGAGACTGAGGGAGAGACAGCCATAGAGACAGAGACAGAGACAGAGACAGAGACAGAGACAGAGACAGAGACAGAGACAGAGACAGAAACAGAGACAGAGACAGAGACAGAGACAGAGACAGAGACAGAGACAGAGACAGAGACAGAGACAGAGACAGGGACAGAGACAGAGACAGAGACAGAGACAGAGACAGAGACAGAGACAGCGGCAGAGACAGGGACGGAGACAGAGACAGAGACAGAGACGGAGACAGAGACAGAGGCAGTGACAGAGACAGAGACAGAGACAGAGACAGAGACAGAGACAGAGCCAGAAACAGAGACAGAGAAAGATACGCGGACAGAGACAGAGGCAGAGACAGAGACAGAGACGGAGACAGAGACGGAGACAAAGACCGAGACAGAGACAGAGACGGAGACAGAGGCAGACACAGAGCCAGGGACAGAGACGGAGACAGAGAGAGAGGGAGAGACAGCGACAGAGACAGAGACAGAGACAGAGACAGAGACAGAGACAGAGACAGAGACAGAGACAAAGACAGAGACAGAGACAGAGACAGAGACAGAGACAGAGACAGAGACATAGACAGAGACAGAGACAGAGACAGAGACAGAGACTGAGGGAGAGACAGCGACAGAGGCAGGGACAGATACAGACACAGAGACAGAGACAGAGACAGAGACAGAGACAGAGACACAGACAGAGACAGAGACAGAGACAGAGACAGAGACAGAGACAGAGACAGAGACAGAGACAGAGTCAGAGACAGAGACGCAGACAGAGACAGAGACAGAGACAGAGACAGAGTCAGAGACAGAGACAGGGACAGAGACAGAGACAGAGACAGAGACAGAGACAGAGACAGAGACAGAGACAGAGACAGAGACAGAGACAGAGTCAGAGACAGAGACACAGACAGAGACAGAGACGGAGACAAAGACCGAGACAGAGACAGAGACGGAGACAGAGGCAGAGACTGAGCCAGGGACAGAGACGGAGACAGAGACAGAGCGAGAGACAGCGACAGAGACAGAGACAGAGACAGAGACAGAAACAGAAACAGAGACAGAGACAGATACGCGGACAGAGACCGAGGCAGAAACAGAGACAGAGAGAGAGACGGAGACAGAGACAGAGACTGAGGGAGAGACAGCGACAGAGACAGAGACAGAGAAAGAGACAGAGACAGAGACAGAGACAGAGACAGAGACAGAGACAGAGACAGAGACAGAGACAGAGACAGAGACAGAGACAGAGACAGAGACAGAGACAGAGACAGAGACAGAGACGGAGACAGAGGCAGAGACAGAGCCATGGACAGAGACAGAGACAGAGACAGAGGGAGAGACAGCGACAGAGACAGAGACAGAGACAGAGACAGAGACAGAGACAGAGACAGAGACAGAGACAGAGACAGAGACAGAGACAGAGACAGAGACAGAGACAGAGACAGAGACAGAGACAGAGACAGAGACAGAGACAGAGACAGAGACAGAGACAGAGACAGAGACAGAGACAGAGACAGAGACAGAGACAGAGACAGAGACAGAGACAGAGACAGAGACAGAGACAGAGACAGAGACAGAGACAGAGACATAGACAGAGACAGAAACAGAGACAGAGACAGATACGCGGACAGAGACAGAGGCAGAGACAGAGACGGAGACAAAGACCGAGACAGAGACAGAGACGGAGACAGAGGCAGAGACAGAGCCAGGGACGGAGACGGAGACAGAGACAGAGCGAGAGACAGCGACAGAGACAGAAACAGATACAGAAACAGGAACAGAGACAGAGACAGATACGCGGACAGAGACCGAGGCAGAAACAGACACAGAGAGAGAGACGGAGACAGAGACAGAGACTGAGACGGAGACAGAGACAGCGGCAGAGACAGGGACGGGGACAGAAACAGAGACAGAGAAAGATAGGCGGACAGAGACAGAGGCAGAGACAGAGACGGAGACAAAGACCGAGACAGAGACAGAGACGGAGACAGAGGCAGAAACAGAGCCAGGGACAGAGACGGAGACAGAGACAGAGCGAGAGACAGCGACAGAGACAGAGACAGAGACAGAAACAGAAACAGAGACAGACACAGATACGCGGACAGAGACCGAGGCAGAGACAGAGACAGAGACAGAGCCAGAAACAGAGACAGAGAAAGATACGCGGACAGAGACAGAGGCAGAGACAGAGACAGAGACGGAGACAGAGACGGAGACAAAGACCGAGACAGAGACAGAGACGGAGACAGAGGCAGACACAGAGCCAGGGACAGAGACGGAGACAGAGAGAGAGGGAGAGACAGCGACAGAGACAGAGACAGAGACAGAGACAGAGACAGAGACAGAGACAGAGACAAAGACAGAGACAGAGACAGAGACAGAGACAGAGACATAGACAGAGACAGAGACAGAGACAGAGACAGAGACAGAGACTGAGGGAGAGACAGCGACAGAGGCAGAGACAGAGACAGAAACAGAAACAGAGACAGACACAGATACGCGGACAGAGACCGAGGCAGAAACAGAGACAGAGAGAGAGACGGAGACAGATGCAGAGACTGAGACGGAGACAGAGACAGCGGCAGAGACAGGGACGGAGACAGAGACAGAGACACAGACAGAGACAGAGACAGAGACAGAGACAGAGACTGAGACAGAGACAGAGACAGAGACAGAGACTGAGGGAGAGACAGCGACAGAGACAGAGACAGATACAGAGACAGAGACAGAGACAGAGACAGAAACAGAGACAGAGAGAGATACGTGGACAGAGACAGAGGCAGAGACAGAGACAGAGACAGAGACGGAGACAGAGACAGAGACAGAGACAGAGACAGAGACAGAGGCAGAGATAGAGACAGAAACAGAGACAGAGAAAGATATGCGGACAGAGACAGAGGCAGAGACAGAGACGGAGACAAAGACCGAGACAGAGACAGAGTCCCAGACAGAGGCAGAGACAGAGCCAGGGACAGAGACGGAGACAGAGACAGAGCGGGAGACAGCGACAGAGACAAAGACAGAGACAGAAACAGAAACAGAGACAGAGACAGAGACAGAGACAGAGACAGAGACAGAGACAGAGACAGAGTTAGAGACAGAGACACAGACAGAGACAGAGACGGAGATAGAGAAAGAGACAGAGACAGAGGGGAGACAGCGACAGAGACAGAGACAGAGAGAGACACAGAGACTGAGACAGAAACAGAGACAGAGACGGAGACAGAGGCAGAGACAGAGACAGAGGCAGAGACAGAGGCAGTGACAGAGACAGAGACAGAGACGGAGAGAAAGACCGAGACAGAGATAGAGACGGAGACAGACGCAGAGACAGAGCCAGGGACAGAGACGGAGAGAGAGACAGAGGAAGAGACAGCGAGAGAGACAGAGACAGAGACAGAGACAGAGACGGAGACAGAGACAGAGGCAGTGACAGAGACAGAGACAGAGACAGAGACAGAGACAGAGACAGAGCCAGAAACAGAGACAGAGAAAGATACGCGGACAGAGACAGAGGCAGAGGCAGAGACAGAGACAGAGAGTGAGACGGAGACAGAGACAGAGACTGAGACGGAGACAGAGACAGCGGCAGAAACAGGGACGGAGACAGAGACAGAGACACAGACAGAGACAGAGGCAGAGACAGAGACAGAGGCAGAGACAGAGGCAGTGACAGAGACAGAGACAGAGACGGAGACAGAGACAGAGGCAGTGACAGAGACAGAGACAGAGACAGAGACAGAGACAGAGACAGAGCCAGAAACAGAGACAGAGAAAGATACGCGGACAGAGACAGAGGCAGAGACAGAGACAGAGAGTGAGACGGAGACAGAGACAGAGACTGAGACGGAGACATAGACAGCGGCAGAGACAGGACGGAGACAGAGACAGAGACAGAGACAGAGACAGAGACAGAGACAGAGACAGAGAGTGAGACAGAGACAGAGACAGAGACAGAGACAGAGACAGAGACAGAGACAGGGACAAAGACTGAGACAGAGACAGAGACAGAGACAGAGACAGAGACAGAGACAGAGACAGAGACAGAGACGGAGACAGGGGCAGAGACAGAGCCAGGGACAGAGACAGAGACAGAGACTGAGGGAGAGACAGCGACAGAGACAGAGACAGAGAAAGAGACAGAGACAGAGACAGAGACAGAGACAGAGACAGAGACAGAGACAGAGACAGAGACAGAGACAGAGACAGAGACAGAGATAGAGACAGAGACAGAGACAGAGACAGAGACAGAGACAGAGACAGAGACAGAAACAGAGACAGAGAAAGATACGCGGACAGAGACAGAGGCAGAGACAGAGACGGAGACAAAGACCGAGACAGAGACAGAGTCGGAGACAGAGGCAGAGACAGAGCCAGGGACAGAGACGGAGACAGAGACAGAGCGAGAGACAGCGACAGAGACAAAGACAGAGACAGAAACAGAAACAGAGACAGAGACAGAGACAGATACGCGGACAGAGACCGAGGCAGAAACAGAGACAGAGAGAGAGACGGAGACAGAGACAGAGACTGAGACGGAGACAGAGACAGCGGCAGAGACAGGGACGGAGACAGAGACAGAGACACAGACAGAGACAGAGACAGAGACAGATGCGCGGACAGAGACAGAGGAAGAGACAGAGACAGAGAGAGAGACGGAGACAGAGACAGAGACTGAGACGGAGACAGAGACAGCGGCAGGGACAGGGACGGAGACAGAGACAGAGACACAGACAGAGACAGAGACAGAGACAGAGACAGAGACAGAGAAAGATACGCGGACAGAGACAGAGGCAGAGACAGAGACGGAGACAAAGACCGAGACAGAGACAGAGACGGAGACAGAGGCAGAAACAGGGCCAGGGACAGAGACGGAGACAGAGACAGAGCGAGAGACAGCGACAGAGACAGAGACAGAGACAGAAACAGAAACAGAGACAGAGACAGATACGCGGACAGAGACCGAGGCAGAAACAGAGACAGAGAGAGAGACGGAGACAAAGACCGAGACAGAGACAGAGACGGAGACAGAGGCAGAGACAGAGCCAGGGGCAGAGACGGAGACAGAGACAGAGCGAGAGACAGCGACAGAGACAAAGACAGAGACAGAAACAGAAACAGAGACAGAGACAGAGACAGAGACAGATACGCGGACAGAGACCGAGGCAGAAACAGAGACAGAGAGAGAGACGGAGACACAGACAGAGACTGAGACGGAGACAGAGACAGCGGCAGAGACAGGAACGGAGACAGAGACAGAGACACAGACAGAGACAGAGACAGAGACAGAGACTGAGACAGAGACAGAGACAGAGACAGAGACAGAGACAGAGACAGAGACAGAGACTGAGGGAGAGACAGCGACAGAGACAGAGACAGAGACAGACACAGAGACAGAGACAGAGACAGAGACAGAAAGAGAGACAGAGACAGATACGCGGACAGAGACAGAGGCAGAGACAGAGACAGAGAGAGAGAGACGGAGACAGAGACAGAGACTGAGACGGAGACAGAGACAGCGGCAGAGACAGGGACGGAGACACAGACAGAGACACAGACAAAGACAGAGACAGAGACAGAGACAGAGACAGAGACAGAGACTGAGACTGAGACAGAGACAGAGTCAGAGACAGAGACAGAGACGGAGACAGAGACAGAGACAGAGACAGAGACAGAGACAGAGACAGAGACAGAGACAGAGGGAGAGACAGCGACAGAGACAGAGACGGAGACAGAGGCAGACACAGAGCCAGGGACAGAGACGGAGACAGAGAGAGAGGGAGAGACAGCGACAGAGACAGAGACAGAGACAGAGACAGAGACAGAGACAGAGACAGAGACAAAGACAGAGACAGAGACAGAGACAGAGACAGAGACATAGACAGAGACAGAGACAGAGACAGAGACAGAGACTGAGGGAGAGACAGCGACAGAGGCAGAGACAGAGACAGAAACAGAAACAGAGACAGACACAGATACGCGGACAGAGACCGAGGCAGAAACAGAGACAGAGAGAGAGACGGAGACAGATGCAGAGACTGAGACGGAGACAGAGACAGCGGCAGAGACAGGGACGGAGACAGAGACAGAGACACAGACAGAGACAGAGACAGAGACAGAGACTGAGACAGAGACAGAGACAGAGACAGAGACAGAGACAGAGACTGAGGGAGAGACAGCGACAGAGACAGAGACAGATACAGAGACAGAGACAGAGACAGAGACAGAAACAGAGACAGAGAGAGATACGTGGACAGAGACAGAGGCAGAGACAGAGACAGAGACAGAGACGGAGACAGAGACAGAGACAGAGACAGAGACAGAGACAGAGGCAGAGATAGAGACAGAAACAGAGACAGAGAAAGATATGCGGACAGAGACAGAGGCAGAGACAGAGACGGAGACAAAGACCGAGACAGAGACAGAGTCCCAGACAGAGGCAGAGACAGAGCCAGGGACAGAGACGGAGACAGAGACAGAGCGGGAGACAGCGACAGAGACAAAGACAGAGACAGAAACAGAAACAGAGACAGAGACAGAGACAGAGACAGAGACAGAGACAGAGACAGAGTTAGAGACAGAGACACAGACAGAGACAGAGACGGAGATAGAGAAAGAGACAGAGACAGAGGGGAGACAGCGACAGAGACAGAGACAGAGAGAGACACAGAGACTGAGACAGAAACAGAGACAGAGACGGAGACAGAGGCAGAGACAGAGACAGAGGCAGAGACAGAGGCAGTGACAGAGACAGAGACAGAGACGGAGAGAAAGACCGAGACAGAGATAGAGACGGAGACAGACGCAGAGACAGAGCCAGGGACAGAGACGGAGAGAGAGACAGAGGAAGAGACAGCGAGAGAGACAGAGACAGAGACAGAGACAGAGACGGAGACAGAGACAGAGGCAGTGACAGAGACAGAGACAGAGACAGAGACAGAGACAGAGACAGAGCCAGAAACAGAGACAGAGAAAGATACGCGGACAGAGACAGAGGCAGAGGCAGAGACAGAGACAGAGAGTGAGACGGAGACAGAGACAGAGACTGAGACGGAGACAGAGACAGCGGCAGAAACAGGGACGGAGACAGAGACAGAGACACAGACAGAGACAGAGGCAGAGACAGAGACAGAGGCAGAGACAGAGGCAGTGACAGAGACAGAGACAGAGACGGAGACAGAGACAGAGGCAGTGACAGAGACAGAGACAGAGACAGAGACAGAGACAGAGACAGAGCCAGAAACAGAGACAGAGAAAGATACGCGGACAGAGACAGAGGCAGAGACAGAGACAGAGAGTGAGACGGAGACAGAGACAGAGACTGAGACGGAGACATAGACAGCGGCAGAGACAGGACGGAGACAGAGACAGAGACAGAGACAGAGACAGAGACAGAGACAGAGACAGAGAGTGAGACAGAGACAGAGACAGAGACAGAGACAGAGACAGAGACAGAGACAGGGACAAAGACTGAGACAGAGACAGAGACAGAGACAGAGACAGAGACAGAGACAGAGACAGAGACAGAGACGGAGACAGGGGCAGAGACAGAGCCAGGGACAGAGACAGAGACAGAGACTGAGGGAGAGACAGCGACAGAGACAGAGACAGAGAAAGAGACAGAGACAGAGACAGAGACAGAGACAGAGACAGAGACAGAGACAGAGACAGAGACAGAGACAGAGACAGAGACAGAGATAGAGACAGAGACAGAGACAGAGACAGAGACAGAGACAGAGACAGAGACAGAAACAGAGACAGAGAAAGATACGCGGACAGAGACAGAGGCAGAGACAGAGACGGAGACAAAGACCGAGACAGAGACAGAGTCGGAGACAGAGGCAGAGACAGAGCCAGGGACAGAGACGGAGACAGAGACAGAGCGAGAGACAGCGACAGAGACAAAGACAGAGACAGAAACAGAAACAGAGACAGAGACAGAGACAGATACGCGGACAGAGACCGAGGCAGAAACAGAGACAGAGAGAGAGACGGAGACAGAGACAGAGACTGAGACGGAGACAGAGACAGCGGCAGAGACAGGGACGGAGACAGAGACAGAGACACAGACAGAGACAGAGACAGAGACAGAGACAGAGATAGAGAAAGATACGCGGACAGAGACAGAGGCAGAGACAGAGACGGAGACAAAGACCGAGACAGAGACAGAGACGGAGACAGAGGCAGAAACAGGGCCAGGGACAGAGACGGAGACAGAGACAGAGCGAGAGACAGCGACAGAGACAGAGACAGAGACAGAAACAGAAACAGAGACAGAGACAGATACGCGGACAGAGACCGAGGCAGAAACAGAGACAGAGAGAGAGACGGAGACAAAGACCGAGACAGAGACAGAGACGGAGACAGAGGCAGAGACAGAGCCAGGGGCAGAGACGGAGACAGAGACAGAGCGAGAGACAGCGACAGAGACAAAGACAGAGACAGAAACAGAAACAGAGACAGAGACAGAGACAGAGACAGATACGCGGACAGAGACCGAGGCAGAAACAGAGACAGAGAGAGAGACGGAGACACAGACAGAGACTGAGACGGAGACAGAGACAGCGGCAGAGACAGGAACGGAGACAGAGACAGAGACACAGACAGAGACAGAGACAGAGACAGAGACTGAGACAGAGACAGAGACAGAGACAGAGACAGAGACAGAGACAGAGACAGAGACTGAGGGAGAGACAGCGACAGAGACAGAGACAGAGACAGACACAGAGACAGAGACAGAGACAGAGACAGAAAGAGAGACAGAGACAGATACGCGGACAGAGACAGAGGCAGAGACAGAGACAGAGAGAGAGAGACGGAGACAGAGACAGAGACTGAGACGGAGACAGAGACAGCGGCAGAGACAGGGACGGAGACACAGACAGAGACACAGACAAAGACAGAGACAGAGACAGAGACAGAGACAGAGACAGAGACTGAGACTGAGACAGAGACAGAGTCAGAGACAGAGACAGAGACGGAGACAGAGACAGAGACAGAGACAGAGACAGAGACAGAGACAGAGGGAGAGACAGCGACAGAGACAGAGGGAGAGACAGCGACAGAGACAGAGACAGAGACAGAGACAGAGACAGAGACAGAGACAGAGACAGAGACAGAGACAGAGACAGAGACAGAGGCAGAGACAGAGACAGAGACAGAGACAGAGACAGAGACAGAGAAAGATACGCGGACAGAGACAGAGGCAGAGACAGAGACGGAGACAAAGACCGATACAGAGACAGAGACGGAGACAGAGGCAGAAACAGGGCCAGGGACAGAGACGGAGACAGAGACAGAGCGAGAGACAGCGACAGAGACAGAGACAGAGACAGAAACAGAAACAGAGACAGAGACAGATACGCGGACAGAGACCGAGGCAGAAACAGAGACAGAGATAGAGACGGAGTCAGAGGCAGAGACTGAGACGGAGACAGAGACAGCGGCAGAGACAGGGACGGAGACAGAGACAGAGACACAGACAGAGACAGAGACGGAGACAAAGACCGAGACAGAGACAGAGACGGAGACAGAGGCAGAGACAGAGCCAGGGGCAGAGACGGAGACAGAGACAGAGCGAGAGACAGCGACAGAGACAGAGACAGAGACAGAGACAGAGACAGAGACAGAAACAGAAACAGAGACAGAGACAGATACGCGGACAGAGACCGAGGCAGAAACAGAGACAGAGAGAGAGACGGAGACAGAGACAGAGACTGAGACGGAGACAGAGACAGCGGCAGAGACAGGGACGGAGACAGAGACAGAGACACAGACAGAGACAGAGACAGAGACAGAGACTGAGACAGAGACAGAGACAGAGGCAGGGACAGAGACAGAGACTGAGGGAGAGACAGCGATAGAGACAGAGACAGAGACAGAGACAGAGACAGAGACAGAGACAGAGACAGAGACAGAGACAGAGACAGAGACAGAGACAGAGACAGAGACAGAGACAGAAACAGAGACAGAGACAGATGCGCGGACAGAGACAGAGGAAGAGACAGAGACAGAGAGAGAGACGGAGACAGAGACAGAGCCTGAGACGGAGACAGAGACAGCGGCAGGGACAGGGACGGAGACAGAGACAGAGACACAGACAGAGACAGAGGCAGTGACAGAGACAGAGACAGAGACAGAGACAGAGACAGAGACAGAGACAGAGACAGAGCCAGAAACAGAGACAGAGAAAGATACGCAGACAGAGACAGAGGCAGAGACAGAGACAGAGAGTGAGACGGAGACAGAGACAGAGACTGAGACGGAGACAGAGGCAGAGACAGAGACAGAGAGTGAGACGGAGACAGAGACAGAGACTGAGACGGAGACAGAGACAGCGGCAGAGACAGGGACGGAGACAGAGACAGAGACGGAGACAGAGACAGAGACAGAGACAGAGACAGAGACAGAGACAGAGACAGAGACAGAGAGTGAGACAGAGACAGAGACAGAGACAGAGACAGAGACAGAGACAGAGACAGAGACAGAGACAGAGACAGGGACAAAGACTGAGACAGAGACAGAGACAGAGACAGAGACAGAGACAGAGACAGAGACAGAGACAGAGACGGAGACAGGGGCAGAGACAGAGCCAGGGACAGAGACAGAGACAGAGACTGAGGGAGAGACAGCGACAGAGACAGAGACAGAGAAAGAGACAGAGACAGAGACAGAGACAGAGACAGAGACAGAGACAGAGACAGAGACAGAGACAGAGATAGAGACAGAGACAGAGACAGAGACAGAGACAGAGACAGAGACAGAGACAGAAACAGAGACAGAGAAAGATACGCGGACAGAGACAGAGGCAGAGACAGAGACGGAGACAAAGACCGAGACAGAGACAGAGTCGGAGACAGAGGCAGAGACAGAGCCAGGGACAGAGACGGAGACAGAGACAGAGCGAGAGACAGCGACAGAGACAAAGACAGAGACAGAAACAGAAACAGAGACAGAGACAGAGACAGATACGCGGACAGAGACCGAGGCAGAAACAGAGACAGAGAGAGAGACGGAGACAGAGACAGAGACTGAGACGGAGACAGAGACAGCGGCAGAGACAGGGACGGAGACAGAGACAGAGACACAGACAGAGACAGAGACAGAGACAGAGACAGAGACTGAGACAGAGACAGAGACAGAGACAGAGACAGAGACAGAGACAGAGACTGAGGGAGAGACAGCGACAGAGACAGAGACAGAGACAGACACAGAGACAGAGACAGAGACAGAGACAGAAAGAGAGACAGAGACAGATACGCGGACAGAGACAGAGGCAGAGACAGAGACAGAGAGAGAGAGACGGAGACAGAGACAGAGACTGAGACGGAGACAGAGACAGAGACAGAGTCAGAGACAGAGACACAGACAGAGACAGCGACAGAGACAGAGACAGAGACAGAGGCAGAGACAGAGACAGAAACAGAATCAGAGACAGAGACAGATACGCGGACAGAGACCGAGGCAGAAACAGAGACAGAGAGAGAGACGGAGACAGAGACAGAGACTGAGACGGAGACAGAGACAGCGGCAGAGACAGGGACGGAGACAGAGACAGAGACACAGACAGAGACAGAGACAGAGACAGAGACTGAGACAGAAACAGAGACAGAGGCAGAGACAGAGACAGAGACAGAGACTGAGGGAGAGACAGCGATAGAGACAGAGACAGAGACAGAGACAGAGACAGAGACAGAGACAGAGACAGAGACAGAGACACAGACAGAGACAGAGACAGAGACAGAGACAGAGACAGAGACAGAGACAGAGACAGAGACAGAGACAGAAACAGAGACAGAGACAGATGCGCGGACAGAGACAGAGGAAGAGACAGAGACAGAGAGAGAGACGGAGACAGAGACAGAGACTGAGACGGAGACAGAGACAGCGGCAGGGACAGGGACGGAGACAGAGACAGAGACACAGACAGAGACAGAGACAGAGACAGAGACAGAGACAGAGAAAGATACGCGGACAGAGACAGAGGCAGAGACAGAGACGGAGACAAAGACCGAGACAGAGACAGAGACGGAGACAGAGGCAGAAACAGGGCCAGGGACAGAGACGGAGACAGAGACAGAGCGAGAGACAGCGACAGAGACAGAGACAGAGACAGAAACAGAAACAGAGACAGAGACAGATACGCGGACAGAGACCGAGGCAGAAACAGAGACAGAGAGAGAGACGGAGACAAAGACCGAGACAGAGACAGAGACGGAGACAGAGGCAGAGACAGAGCCAGGGGCAGAGACGGAGACAGAGACAGAGCGAGAGACAGCGACAGAGACAAAGACAGAGACAGAAACAGAAACAGAGACAAAGACAGAGACAGATACGCGGACAGAGACCGAGGCAGAAACAGAGACAGAGAGAGAGACGGAGACACAGACAGAGACTGAGACGGAGACAGAGACAGCGGCAGAGACAGGGACGGAGACAGAGACAGAGACACAGACAGAGACAGAGACAGAGACAGAGACTGAGACAGAGACAGAGACAGAGACAGAGACAGAGACAGAGACAGAGACAGAGTCTGAGGGAGAGACAGCGACAGAGACAGAGACAGAGACAGACACAGAGACAGAGACAGAGACAGAGACAGAAAGAGAGACAGAGACAGATACGCGGACAGAGACAGAGGCAGAGACAGAGACAGAGAGAGAGAGACGGAGACAGAGACAGAGACTGAGACGGAGACAGAGACAGCGGCAGAGACAGGGACGGAGACACAGACAGAGACACAGACAAAGACAGAGACAGAGACAGAGACAGAGACAGAGACAGAGACTGAGACTGAGACAGAGACAGAGTCAGAGACAGAGACAGAGACGGAGACAGAGACAGAGACAGAGACAGAGACAGAGACAGAGACAGAGACAGAGGGAGAGACAGCGACAGAGACAGAGGGAGAGACAGCGACAGAGACAGAGACAGAGACAGAGACAGAGACAGAGACAGAGACAGAGACAGAGACAGAGACAGAGGCAGAGACAGAGACAGAGACAGAGACAGAGACAGAGACAGAGAAAGATACGCGGACAGAGACAGAGGCAGAGACAGAGACGGAGACAAAGACCGAGACAGAGACAGAGACGGAGACAGAGGCAGAAACAGGGCCAGGGACAGAGACGGAGACAGAGACAGAGCGAGAGACAGCGACAGAGACAGAGACAGAGACAGAAACAGAAACAGAGACAGAGACAGATACGCGGACAGAGACCGAGGCAGAAACAGAGACAGAGATAGAGACGGAGTCAGAGGCAGAGACTGAGACGGAGACAGAGACAGCGGCAGAGACAGGGACGGAGACAGAGACAGAGACACAGACAGAGACAGAGACGGAGACAAAGACCGAGACAGAGACAGAGACGGAGACAGAGGCAGAGACAGAGCCAGGGGCAGAGACGGAGACAGAGACAGAGCGAGAGACAGCGACAGAGACAGAGACAGAGACAGAGACAGAGACAGAGACAGAGACAGAAACAGAAACAGAGACAGAGACAGATACGCGGACAGAGACCGAGGCAGAAACAGAGACAGAGAGAGAGACGGAGACAGAGACAGAGACTGAGACGGAGACAGAGACAGCGGCAGAGACAGGGACGGAGACAGAGACAGAGACACAGACAGAGACAGAGACAGAGACAGAGACAGAGACAGAGACAGAGACAGAGACAGAGACAGAGACAGAGACAGAGACAGAGACAGAGACAGAGACAGAGACAGAGACAGAGACAGAGACAGAGACAGAGACAGAGACAGAGACAGAGACAGAAACAGAGACAGAGACAGATGCGCGGACAGAGACAGAGGAAGAGACAGAGACAGAGAGAGAGACGGAGACAGAGACAGAGACTGAGACGGAGACAGAGACAGCTGCAGGGACAGGGACGGAGACAGAGACAGAGACACAGACAGAGACAGAGGCAGTGACAGAGACAGAGACAGAGACAGAGACAGAGACAGAGACAGAGACAGAGAAAGAGCCAGAAACAGAGACAGAGAAAGATACGCAGACAGAGACAGAGGCAGAGACAGAGACAGAGAGTGAGACGGAGACAGAGACAGAGACTGAGACGGAGACAGAGGCAGAGACAGAGACAGAGAGTGAGACGGAGACAGAGACAGAGACTGAGACGGAGACAGAGACAGCGGCAGAGACAGGGACGGAGACAGAGACAGAGACAGAGACAGAGACAGAGACAGAGACAGAGACAGAGACAGAGACTGAGACAGAGACAGAGACAGAGACAGAGACAGGGACAGATACAGACACAGAGACAGAGACAGAGACAGAGACAGAAACAGAGACAGAGACAGATACGCGGACAGAGACAGAGGCAGAGACAGAGACAGAGAGAGAGACGGAGACAGAGACAGAGGCTGAGACGGAGACAGAGACAGCGGCAGAGACAGGGACGGAGACAGACAGAGACACAGACAGAGACAGAGACAGAGACAGAGACAGAGACAGAGACAGAGACAGAGACGGAGACAGGGGCAGAGACAGAGCCAGGGGCAGAGACGGAGACAGAGACAGAGCGAGAGACAGCGACAGAGACAGAGACAGAGACAGAAACAGAGACAGAGACAGAAACAGAAACAGAGACAGAGACAGATAGGCGGACAGAGACCGAGGCAGAAACAGAGACAGAGAGAGAGACGGAGACAGAGACAGAGACTGAGACGGAGACAGAGACAGCGGCAGAGACAGGGACGGAGACAGAGACAGAGACACAGACAGAGACAGAGACAGAGACAGAGACTGAGACAGAGACAGAGACAGAGGCAGAGACAGAGACAGAGACAGAGACTGAGGGAGAGACAGCGATAGAGACAGAGACAGAGACAGAGACAGAGACAGAGACAGAGACAGAGACAGAGACAGAGACAGAGACAGGGACAGAGACAGAGACAGAGACAGAGACAGAGTCAGAGACAGAGACACTGACACAGACTGAGACAGAGACGGAGACAAAGACCGAGACAGAGACGGAGACAGAGGCAGAGACTGAGCCAGGGACAGAGACGGACACAGAGACAGAGCGAGAGACAGCGACAGAGACAGAGACAGAAACAGAAACAGAGACAGAGACAGATACGCGGACAGAGACCGAGGCAGAAACAGAGACAGAGAGAGAGACGGAGACAGAGACAGAGACTGAGACGGAGACAGAGACAGCGGCAGAGACAGGGACGGAGACAGAGACAGAGACACAGACAGAGGCAGAGACAGAGACAGAGACAGAGACAGAGACAGAGACAGAGACAGAGACAGAGACAGAGCCAGAAACAGAGACAGAGAAATATACGCGGACAGAGACAGAGGCAGAGACAGAGACAGAGAGTGAGACGGAGACAGAGACAGAGACTGAGACGGAGACAGAGACAGCGGCAGAGACAGGGACGGAGACAGAGACAGAGACAGAGACAGAGACAGAGGCAGAGACAGAGACAGAGACAGAGACAGAGACAGAGACAGAGACAGACACAGAGACAGAGACTGAGACAGAGACAGAGACAGAGACAGAGACAGAGACAGAGACAGAGACAGAGACAGAGACAGAGACAGAGACAGAAACAGAGACAGAGAAAGGTACGCGGACAGAGACAGAGGCAGAGACAGAGACGGAGACAAAGACCGAGACAGAGACAGAGACGGAGAGAGAGGCAGAGACAGAGCCAGGGACAGAGACGGAGACAGAGACAGAGACAGAGCGAGAGACAGCGACAGAGACAGAGACAGAGACAGAGACAGAGACAGAAACAGAAACAGAGACAGAGACAGATACGCGGACAGAGACCGAGGCAGAAACAGAGACAGAGAGAGAGACGGAGACAGAGACAGAGACTGAGACGGAGACAGAGACAGCGGCAGAGACAGGGACGGAGACAGAGACAGAGACACAGACAGAGACAGAGACAGAGGCAGAGACTGAGACAGAGACAGAGACAGAGACAGAGACAGAGACTGAGACAGAGACAGAGACAGAGACAGAGACATAGACAGAGACAGAGACAGAGACAGAGACTGAGGGAGAGACAGCGACAGAGACAGGGACAGATACAGACACAGAGACAGAGACAGAGACAGAAACAGAGACAGAGACAGATACGCGGACAGAGACAGAGGCAGAGACAGAGACAGAGAGAGAGACGGAGACAGAGACAGAGGCTGAGACGGAGACAGAGACAGCGGCAGAGACAGGGACGGAGACAGACAGAGACACAGACAGAGACAGAGACAGAGACAGAGACAGAGACAGAGACAGAGACAGAGACAGAGACAGAGACAGAGACAGAGACAGAGACAGAGACAGAGACAGAGACAGAGACAGAGTCAGAGACAGAGACACAGACAGAGACAGAGACAGAGACAGAGACAGAGACAGAGACAGAGACAGAGACAGAGACAGAGACAGAGACAGGGACAGAGACAGAGACAGAGACAGAGACAGAGTCAGAGACAGAGACACAGACACAGACAGAGACAGAGACGGAGACAAAGACCGAGACAGAGACGGAGACAGAGGCAGAGACTGAGCCAGGGACAGAGACGGACACAGAGACAGAGCGAGAGACAGCGACAGAGACAGAGACAGAAACAGAAACAGAGACAGAGACAGATACGCGGACAGAGACCGAGGCAGAAACAGAGACAGAGAGAGAGACGGAGACAGAGACAGAGACTGAGACGGAGACAGAGACAGAGACAGAGCCAGAAACAGAGACAGAGAAATATACGCGGACAGAGACAGAGGCAGAGACAGAGACAGAGAGTGAGACGGAGACAGAGACAGAGACTGAGACGGAGACAGAGACAGCGGCAGAGACAGGGACGGAGACAGAGACAGAGACAGAGACAGAGACAGAGACAGAGACAGAGACAGAGACAGAGACAGAGACAGAGACAGAGACAGAGACAGAGACAGACACAGAGACAGAGACTGAGACAGAGACAGAGACAGAGACAGAGACAGAGACAGAAACAGAGACAGAGACAGAGACAGAGACAGAAACAGAGACAGAGAAAGGTACGCGGACAGAGACAGAGGCAGAGACAGAGACGGAGACAAAGACCGAGACAGAGACAGAGACGGAGAGAGAGGCAGAGACAGAGCCAGGGACAGAGACGGAGACAGAGACAGAGCGAGAGACAGCGACAGAGACAGAGACAGAGACAGAGACAGAGACAGAAACAGAAACAGAGACAGAGACAGATACGCGGACAGAGACCGAGGCAGAAACAGAGACAGAGAGAGAGACGGAGACAGAGACAGAGACTGAGACGGAGACAGAGACAGCGGCAGAGACAGGGACGGAGACAGAGACAGAGACACAGACAGAGACAGAGACAGAGACAGAGACTGAGACAGAGACAGAGACAGAGACAGAGACAGAGACAGAGACAGAGACAGAGACAGAGACTGAGACAGAGACAGAGCGAGAGACAGCGACAGAGACAGAGACAGAGACAGAGACAGAGACAGAAACAGAAACAGAGACAGAGACAGATACGCGGACAGAGACCGAGGCAGAAACAGAGACAGAGAGAGAGACAGACACTGAGACGGAGACAGAGACAGCGGCAGAGACAGGGACGGAGACAGAGACAGAGACACAGACAGAGACAGAGACAGAGACAGAGACAGAGACAGAGACAGGGACAGAGACAGAGACAGAGACAGAGACAGAGACAGAGACAGAGACAGAGACAGAGACAGAGACAGAGACAGAGACAGAGACAGAGACAGAGACAGAGACACGGACAGAGACAGAGACAGAGACAGAGACTGAGGGAGAGACAGCCATAGAGACAGAGACAGAGACAGAGGGAGAGACAGCGACAGAGACAGAGACAGAGACACAGACAGAGACAGAGACAGAGACAGAGACACAGACAGAGACAGAGACAGAGACAGAGACAGAGACAGAGACAGAGACAGAGACTGAGACAGAGACAGAGACAGAGACAGAGACATAGACAGAGACAGAGACAGAGACAGAGACTGAGGGAGAGACAGCGACAGAGGCAGGGACAGATACAGACACAGAGACAGAGACAGAGACAGAGACAGAAACAGAGACAGAGACAGATACGCGGACAGAGACAGAGGCAGAGACAGAGACAGAGAGAGAGACGGAGACAGAGACAGAGGCTGAGACGGAGACAGAGACAGCGGCAGAGACAGGGACGGAGACAGAGACAGAGACACAGACAGAGACAGAGACAGAGACAGAGACAGAGACAGAGACAGAGACAGAGACAGAGACAGAGACAGAGACAGAGACAGAGACAGAGACAGAGACAGAGACAGAGACAGAGACAGAGACAGAGACAGAGACAGAGACAGAGACAGAGACAGAGACAGAGACAGAGACAGAGTCAGAGACAGAGACACAGACAGAGACAGAGACAGAGACAGAGACAGAGACAGAGACAGAGACAGAGACAGAGACAGAGACAGAGACAGAGAAAGATACGCGGACAGAGACAGAGGCAGAGACAGAGACGGCGACAAAGACCGAGACAGAGACAGAGACGGAGACAGAGGCAGAAACAGGGCCAGGGACAGAGACGGAGACAGAGACAGAGCGAGAGACAGCGACAGAGACAGAGACAGAGACAGAAAAAGAAACAGAGACAGAGACAGATACGCGGACAGAGACCGAGGCAGAAACAGAGACAGAGAGAGTGACGGAGTCAGAGGCAGAGACTGAGACGGAGACAGAGACAGCGGCAGAGACAGGGACGGAGACAGAGACAGAGACACAGACAGAGACAGAGACGGAGACAAAGACCGAGACGGAGACAGAGACGGAGACAGAGGCAGAGACAGAGCCAGGGGCAGAGACGGAGACAGAGACAGAGCGAGAGACAGCGACAGAGACAGAGACAGAGACAGAGACAGAGACAGAGACAGAGACAGAGACAGAGCCAGAAACAGAGACAGAGAAATATACGCGGACAGAGACAGAGGCAGAAACAGAGACAGAGAGTGAGACGGCGACAGAGACAGAGACTGAGACGGAGACAGAGACAGCGGCAGAGACAGGGACGGAGACAGAGACAGAGACAGAGACAGAGACAGAGACAGAGACAGAGACAGAGACAGAGACAGAGACAGAGACAGAGACAGACACAGAGACAGCGACTGAGACAGAGACAGAGACAGAGACAGAGACAGAGACAGAGACAGAAACAGAGACAGAGACAGAGACAGAGACAGAAACAGAGACAGAGAAAGGTACGCGGACAGAGACAGAGGCAGAGACAGAGACGGAGACAAAGACCGAGACAGAGACAGAGACGGAGAGAGAGGCAGAGACAGAGCCAGGGACAGAGACGGAGACAGAGACAGAGCGAGAGACAGCGACAGAGACAAAGACAGAGACAGAAATAGAAACAGAGACAGAGACAGAGACAGATACGCGGACAGAGACCGAGGCAGAAACAGAGACAGAGACAGAAACAGAAACAGAGACAGAGACAGATAGGCGGACAGAGACCGAGGCAGAAACAGAGACAGAGAGAGAGACGGAGACAGAGACAGAGACTGAGACGGAGACAGAGACAGCGGCAGAGACAGGGACGGAGACAGAGACAGAGACACAGACAGAGACAGAGACAGAGACAGAGACTGAGACAGAGACAGAGACAGAGGCAGAGACAGAGACAGAGACAGAGACTGAGGGAGAGACAGCGATAGAGACAGAGACAGAGACAGAGACAGAGACAGAGACAGAGACAGAGACAGAGACAGAGACAGAGACAGAGACAGAGACAGAGACAGAGACAGAGACAGAGACAGAGACAGAGACAGAGACAGAGACAGAAACAGAGACAGAGACAGATGCGCGGACAGAGACAGAGGAAGAGACAGAGACAGAGAGAGAGACGGAGACAGAGACAGAGACTGAGACGGAGACAGAGACAGCGGCAGGGACAGGGACGGAGACAGAGACAGAGACACAGACAGAGACAGAGGCAGTGACAGAGACAGAGACAGAGACAGAGACAGAGACAGAGCCAGAAACAGAGGCAGAGAAAGATACGCGGACAGAGACAGAGGCAGAGACAGAGACAGAGAGTGAGACGGAGACAGAGACAGAGACTGAGACGGAGACAGAGACAGCGGCAGAGACAGGGACGGAGACAGAGACAGAGACACAGACAGAGACAGAGACAGAGACAGAGACAGAGACAGAGACAGAGACTGAGACAGAGACAGAGACAGAGACAGAGACATAGACAGAGACAGAGACAGAGACAGAGACTGAGGGAGAGACAGCGACAGAGACAGGGACAGATACAGACACAGAGACAGAGACAGAGACAGAGACAGAGACAGAAACAGAGACAGAGACAGATACGCGGACAGAGACAGAGGCAGAGACAGAGACAGAGAGAGAGACGGAGACAGAGACAGAGGCTGAGACGGAGACAGAGACAGCGGCAGAGACAGGGACGGAGACAGACAGAGACACAGACAGAGACAGAGACAGAGACAGAGACAGAGACAGAGACAGAGACAGAGACAGAGACAGAGACAGAGACAGAGACAGAGACAGAGACAGAGACAGAGTCAGAGACAGAGACACAGACAGAGACAGAGACAGAGACAGAGACAGAGACAGAGACAGAGACAGAGACAGAGACAGAGACAGAGACAGGGACAGAGACAGAGACAGAGACAGAGACAGAGTCAGAGACAGAGACACAGACACAGACAGAGACAGAGACGGAGACAAAGACCGAGACAGAGACGGAGACAGAGGCAGAGACTGAGCCAGGGACAGAGACGGACACAGAGACAGAGCGAGAGACAGCGACAGAGACAGAGACAGAAACAGAAACAGAGACAGAGACAGATACGCGGACAGAGACCGAGGCAGAAACAGAGACAGAGAGAGAGACGGAGACAGAGACAGAGACTGAGACGGAGACAGAGACAGCGGCAGAGACAGGGACGGAGACAGAGACAGAGACACAGACAGAGACAGAGACAGAGACAGAGACAGAGACAGAGACAGAGACAGAGACAGAGACAGAGACAGAGCCAGAAACAGAGACAGAGAAATATACGCGGACAGAGACAGAGGCAGAGACAGAGACAGAGAGTGAGACGGCGACAGAGACAGAGACTGAGACGGAGACAGAGACAGCGGCAGAGACAGGGACGGAGACAGAGACAGAGACAGAGACAGAGACAGAGACAGAGACAGAGACAGAGACAGAGACAGAGACAGACACAGAGACAGAGACTGAGACAGAGACAGAGACAGAGACAGAGACAGAGACAGAGACAGAAACAGAGACAGAGACAGAGACAGAGACAGAAACAGAGACAGAGAAAGGTACGCGGACAGAGACAGAGGCAGAGACAGAGACGGAGACAAAGACCGAGACAGAGACAGAGACGGAGAGAGAGGCAGAGACAGAGCCAGGGACAGAGACGGAGACAGAGACAGAGCGAGAGACAGCGACAGAGACAGAGACAGAGACAGAGACAGAGACAGAAACAGAAACAGAGACAGAGACAGATACGCGGACAGAGACCGAGGCAGAAACAGAGACAGAGAGAGAGACGGAGACAGAGACAGAGACTGAGACGGAGACAGAGACAGCGGCAGAGACAGGGACGGAGACAGAGACAGAGACACAGACAGAGACAGAGACAGAGACAGAGACTGAGACAGAGTCAGAGACAGAGACAGAGACAGAGACAGAGACAGAGACAGAGACAGAGACAGAGACAGAAACAGAAACAGAGGCAGATACGCGGACAGAGACAGAGGCAGAGACAGAGACAGAGAGAGAGACGGAGACAGAGACAGACACTGAGACGGAGACAGAGACAGCGGCAGAGACAGGGACGGAGACAGAGACAGAGACACAGACAGAGACAGAGACAGAGACAGAGACAGAGACAGAGACAGGGACAGAGACAGAGACAGAGACAGAGACAGAGACAGAGACAGAGACAGAGACAGAGACAGAGACAGAGACAGAGACAGAGACAGAGACAGAGACAGAGACAGAGACAGAGACAGAGACAGAGACAGAGACAGAGACAGAGACAGAGACAGAGTCAGAGACAGAGACACAGACAGAGACAGAGACAGAGACAGAGACAGAGACAGAGACAGAGACAGAGACAGAGGCACGGACAGAGACAGAGACAGAGACAGAGACTGAGGGAGAGACAGCCATAGAGACAGAGACAGAGACAGAGGGAGAGACAGCGACAGAGACAGAGGGAGAGACAGCGACAGAGACAGAGACAGAGACAGAGACACAGACAGAGACAGAGACAGAGACAGAGACAGAGACAGAGACAGAGACAGAGACTGAGACAGAGACAGAGACAGAGACAGAGACATAGACAGAGACAGAGACAGAGACAGAGACTGAGGGAGAGACAGCGACAGAGGCAGGGACAGATACAGACACAGAGACAGAGACAGAGACAGAGACAGAAACAGAGACAGAGACAGATACGCGGACAGAGACAGAGGCAGAGACAGAGACAGAGAGAGAGACGGAGACAGAGACAGAGGTTGAGACGGAGACAGAGACAGCGGCAGAGACAGGGACGGAGACAGAGACAGAGACACAGACAGAGACAGAGACAGAGACAGAGACAGAGACAGAGACAGAGACAGAGATAGAGACAGAGACAGAGACAGAGACAGAGACAGAGACAGAGACAGAGACAGAGACAGAGTCAGAGACAGAGACACAGACAGAGACAGAGACAGAGACAGAGACAGAGACAGAGACAGAGACAGAGACAGAGACAGAGACAGAGACAGAGACAGAGACAGAGACAGAGACAGGGACCGAGACAGAGACAGAGACAGAGACAGAGACAGAGACAGAGACAGAGACAGAGACAGAGACAGAGACAGAGACACAGACAGAGACAGAGACAGAGACAGAGACAGAGACAGAGACAGAGTCAGAGACACAGACAGAGACAGAGACAGAGACAGAGACCGAGACAGATACGCGGACAGAGACAGAGGCAGAGACAGAGACGGAGACAGAGACAGAGACAGAGACAGAGACAGAGACAGAGACAGAGACAGAGACAGAGACACAGACAGAGACAGAGACAGATACGCGGACAGAGACCGAGGCAGAAACAGAGACACAGACAGAGACAGAGACAGAGACAGAGACAGAGACAGAGACAGAGACAGAGACAGAGACAGAGACAGAGACAGAGACAGAGACAAAGACAGAGACAGAGACAGAGTCAGAGACAGAGACACAGACAGAGACAGAGACAGAGACAGAGACAGAGACAGAGACAGAGACAGAGACAGAGACAGAGACAGAGACAGAGACAGGGACAGAGACAGAGACAGAGACAGAGACAGAGACAGAGACAGAGACAGAGTCAGAGACAGAGACACAGACACAGACAGAGACAGAGACGGAGACAAAGACCGAGACAGAGACGGAGACAGAGGCAGAGACTGAGCCAGGGACAGAGACGGACACAGAGACAGAGCGAGAGACAGCGACAGAGACAGAGACAGAAACAGAAACAGAGACAGAGACAGATACGCGGACAGAGACCGAGGCAGAAACAGAGAGAGAGACGGAGACAGAGACAGAGACAGAGACAGAGACAGAGACAGAGACAGAGACAGAGACAGAGACAGAGACAGAGACAGAGACAGAGACAGAGCCAGAAACAGAGACAGAGAAATATACGCGGACAGAGACAGAGGCAGAGACAGAGACAGAGAGTGAGACGGAGACAGAGACAGAGACTGAGACGGAGACAGAGACAGCGGCAGAGACAGGGACGGAGACAGAGACAGAGACAGCGGCAGAGACAGGGACGGAGACAGAGACAGAGACACAGACAGAGACAGAGACAGAGACAGAGACAGAGACAGAGACAGGGACAGAGACAGAGACAGAGACAGAGACAGAGACAGAGACAGAGACAGAGACAGAGACAGAGACAGAGACAGAGACAGAGACAGAGACAGAGACAGAGACAGAGACAGAGTCAGAGACAGAGACACAGACAGAGACAGAGACAGAGACAGAGACAGAGACAGAGACAGAGACAGAGACAGAGACAGGGACCGAGACAGAGACAGAGACAGAGACTGAGGGAGAGACAGCCATAGAGACAGAGACAGAGACAGAGGGAGAGACAGCGACAGAGACAGAGGGAGAGACAGCGACAGAGACAGAGACAGAGACAGAGACACAGACAGAGACAGAGACAGAGACAGAGACAGAGACAGAGACTGAGACAGAGACAGAGACAGAGACAGAGACATAGACAGAGACAGAGACAGAGACAGAGACTGAGGGAGAGACAGCGACAGAGGCAGGGACAGATACAGACACAGATACAGACACAGAGACAGAGACAGAGACAGAGACAGAGACAGAAACAGAGACAGAGACAGATACGCGAACAGAGACAGAGGCAGAGACAGAGACACAGAGAGAGACAGAGACAGAGACAGAGGCTGAGACGGAGACAGAGACAGCGGCAGAGACAGGGACGGAGACAGACAGAGACACAGACAGAGACAGAGACAGAGACAGAGACAGAGACAGAGACAGAGACAGAGACAGAGACAGAGACAGAGACAGAGACAGAGACAGAGACAGAGACAGAGACTAAGACAGAGACAGAGACAGAGACAGAGACAGAGACAGAAACAGAGACAGAGACAGAGACAGAGACAGAAACAGAGACAGAGAAAGGTACGCGGACAGAGACAGAGACAGAGACAGAGACAGAGACAGAAACAGAGACAGAGACAGATACGCGGACAGAGACAGAGGCAGAGACAGACACAGAGAGAGAGACGGAGACAGAGACAGAGGCTGAGACGGAGACAGAGACAGCGGCAGAGACAGGGACGGAGACAGAGACACAGACAGACACAGAGACAGAGACAGAGACAGAGACAGAGACAGAGACAGAGACAGAGACAGAGACAGAGACAGAGGCAGAGACAGGGACCGAGACAGAGACAGAGACAGAGACAGAGACAGAGACAGAGACAGAGACAGAGACACAGACAGAGACAGAGACAGAGACAGAGACAGAGACAGAGTCAGAGACAGAGACACAGACAGAGACAGAGACAGAGACAGAGACAGAGACAGATACGCGGAGAGAGACAGAGGCAGAGACAGAGACGGAGACAGAGGCAGAGACAGAGACGGAGACAGAGACAGAGACAGAGACAGAGACAGAGACAGAGACAGAGTCAGAGACAGAGACAGAGACAGAGACAGAGACAGAGACTGAGACAGAGACAGAGACAGAGACAGAGACAGAGACAGAGACAGAGACAGAGTCAGAAACAGAGACACAGACAGAGACAGAGACAGAGACAGAGACAGAGACAGAGACAGAGACAGAGACAGAGACAGAGACAGAGACAGAGCCAGAAACAGAGACAGAGAAATATACGCGCACAGAGACAGAGGCAGAGACAGAGACAGAGAGTGAGACGGAGACAAAGACAGAGACTGAGACGGAGACAGAGACAGAGACAGAGTCAGAGACAGAGACACAGACAGAGACAGAGACAGAGACAGAGACAGATACGCGGACAGAGACAGAGACAGAGACAGAGACAGGGACAGAGACAGAGACAGAGACAGAGACAGAGTCAGAGACAGAGACACAGACACAGACAGAGACAGAGACGGAGACAAAGACAGAGACAGAGACGGAGACAGAGGCAGAGACTGAGCCAGGGACAGAGACGGACACAGAGACAGAGCGAGAGACAGCGACAGAGACAGAGACAGAAACAGAAACAGAGACAGAGACAGATACGCGGACAGAGACCGAGGCAGAAACAGAGACAGAGAGAGAGACGGAGACAGAGACAGAGACTGAGACGGAGACAGAGACAGCGGCAGAGACAGGGACGGAGACAGAGACAGAGACACAGACAGAGACAGAGACAGAGACAGAGACTGAGACAGAGACAGAGACAGAGACAGAGACAGAGACATAGACAGAGACAGAGACAGAGACAGAGACTGAGGGAGAGACAGCGACAGAGACAGAGACAGATACAGACACAGAGACAGAGACAGGGACAGAGACAGAAACAGAAACAGAGACAGATACGCGGACAGAGACAGAGGCAGAGACAGAGACAGAGAGAGAGACGGAGACAGAGACAGACACTGAGACGGAGACAGAGACAGCGGCAGAGACAGGGACGGAGACAGAGACAGAGACACAGACAGAGACAGAGACAGAGACAGAGACAGAGACAGAGACAGGGACAGAGACAGAGACAGAGACAGAGACAGAGACAGAGACAGAGACAGAGACAGAGACAGAGACTGAGACAGAGACAGAGACAGAGCCAGAAACAGAGACAGAGAAATATACGCGCACAGAGACAGAGGCAGAGACAGAGACAGAGAGTGAGACGGAGACAGAGACAGAGACTGAGACGGAGACAGAGACAGAGACAGAGTCAGAGACAGAGACACAGACAGAGACAGAGACAGATACGCGGACAGAGACAGAGACAGAGACAGAGACAGGGACAGAGACAGAGACAGAGACAGAGACAGAGTCAGAGACAGAGACACAGACACAGACAGAGACAGAGACGGAGACAAAGACAGAGACAGAGACGGAGACAGAGGCAGAGACTGAGCCAGGGACAGAGACGGACACAGAGACAGAGCGAGAGACAGCGACAGAGACAGAGACAGAAACAGAAACAGAGACAGAGACAGATACGCGGACAGAGACCGAGGCAGAAACAGAGACAGAGAGAGAGACGGAGACAGAGACAGAGACTGAGACGGAGACAGAGACAGCGGCAGAGACAGGGACGGAGACAGAGACAGAGACACAGACAGAGACAGAGACAGAGACAGAGACTGAGACAGAGACAGAGACAGAGACAGAGACAGAGACATAGACAGAGACAGAGACAGAGACAGAGACTGAGGGAGAGACAGCGACAGAGACAGAGACAGATACAGACACAGAGACAGAGACAGGGACAGAGACAGAAACAGAAACAGAGACAGATACGCGGACAGAGACAGAGGCAGAGACAGAGACAGAGAGAGAGACGGAGACAGAGACAGACACTGAGACGGAGACAGAGACAGCGGCAGAGACAGGGACGGAGACAGAGACAGAGACACAGACAGAGACAGAGACAGAGACAGAGACAGAGACAGAGACAGGGACAGAGACAGAGACAGAGACAGAGACAGAGACAGAGACAGAGACAGAGACAGAGACAGAGACAGAGACAGAGACAGAGACAGAGACAGAGACAGAGTCAGAGACAGAGACACAGACAGAGACAGAGACAGAGACAGAGACAGAGACAGAGACAGAGACAGAGACAGAGACAGAGACAGAGTCAGGGACAGAGACAGAGACAGAGACAGAGACTGAGGGAGAGACAGCCATAGAGACAGAGACAGAGACAGAGGGAGAGACAGCGATAGAGACAGAGGGAGAGACAGCGACACAGACAGAGACAGAGACAGAGACACAGACAGAGACAGAGACAGAGACAGAGACAGAGACAGAGACAGAGACAGAGACTGAGACAGAGACAGAGACAGAGACAGAGACATAGACAGAGACAGAGACAGAGACAGAGACTGAGGGAGAGACAGCGACAGAGGCAGGGACAGATACAGACACAGAGACAGAGACAGAGACAGAGACAGAAACAGAGACAGAGACAGATACGCGGACAGAGACAGAGACAGAGACAGAGACTGAGGGAGAGACTGCGACAGAGACAGGGACAGATACAGACACAGAGACAGAGACAGAGACAGAGACAGAAACAGAGACAGAGACAGATACGCGGACAGAGACAGAGGCAGAGACAGAGACAGAGAGTGAGACGGAGACAGAGACAGAGAGTGAGACGGAGACAGAGACAGAGACTGAGACGGAGACAGAGACAGCGGCAGAGACAGGGACGGAGACAGAGACAGAGACAGAGACAGAGACAGAGACAGAGACAGAGACAGAGACAGAGACAGAGACAGTGACAGAGACAGAGACAGAGACAGAGACAGAGACAGAGACAGAGACAGAGACAGAGACAGAGACAGAGACAGAGACAGAGACAGAGACAGAGACAGAGACAGAGACAGAGACAGAGACAGAGACAGAGACAGAGACAGAGACAGAGACAGAGACAGAGACAGAGACAGAGACAGAGACAGAGACAGAGACAGAGACAGAGACAGAGACAGGGACAGAGACAGAGACAGAGACAGAGACAGAGTCAGAGACAGAGACACAGACACAGACAGAGACAGAGACGGAGACAAAGACCGAGACAGAGACGGAGACAGAGGCAGAGACTGAGCCAGGGACAGAGACGGACACAGAGACAGAGCAGGAGACAGCGACAGAGACAGAGACAGAAACAGAAACAGAGACAGAGACAGATACGCGGACAGAGACCGAGGCAGAAACAGAGAGAGAGACGGAGACAGAGACAGAGACTGAGACGGAGACAGAGACAGCGGCAGAGACAGGGACGGAGACAGAGACAGAGACAGAGACAGAGACAGAGACAGAGACAGAGACAGAGACAGAGACAGAGACAGAGACAGAGACAGAGACAGAGACAGAGACAGAGACAGAGACAGAGACAGAGCCAGAAACAGAGACAGAGACTGAGACAGAGACAGAGACAGAGACAGAGACAGAGACAGAGACAGAAACAGAGACAGAGACAGAGACAGAGACAGAGACAGAAACAGAGACAGAGACAGAGACAGAAACAGAGACAGAGAAAGGTACGCGGACAGAGACAGAGGCAGAGACAGAGACGGAGACAAAGACCGAGACAGAGACATAGACGGAGAGAGAGGCAGAGACAGAGCCAGGGACAGAGACGGAGACAGAGACAGAGCGAGAGACGGCGACAGAGACAGAGACAGAGACAGAGACAGAGACAGAAACAGAAACAGAGACAGAGACAGATACGCGGACAGAGACCGAGGCAGAAACAGAGACAGAGAGAGAGACGGAGACAGAGACAGAGACTGAGACGGAGACAGAGACAGCGGCAGAGACAGGGACGGAGACAGAGACAGAGACACAGACAGAGACAGAGACAGAGACAGAGACTGAGACAGAGACAGAGACAGAGACAGAGACATAGACAGAGACAGAGACAGAGACAGAGACTGAGGGAGAGACAGCGACAGAGACAGAGACAGATACAGACACAGAGACAGAGACAGAGACAGAGACAGAAACAGAAACAGAGACAGATACGCGGACAGAGACAGAGGCAGAGACAGAGACAGAGAGAGAGGGACGGAGACAGAGACAGACACTGAGACGGAGACAGAGACAGCGGCAGAGACAGGCACGGAGACAGAGACAGAGACACAGACAGAGACAGAGACAGAGACAGAGACAGAGACAGAGACAGAGACAGAGACAGAGACAGGGACAGAGACAGAGACAGAGACAGAGACAGAGACAGAGACAGAGACAGAGACAGAGAAAGAGACAGAGACAGAGACAGAGACAGAGACAGAGACAGAGACAGAGACAGAGACAGAGACAGAGACAGAGACACAGACAGAGACAGAGACAGAGACAGAGACAGAGACAGAGACAGAGACAGAGACAGAGACAGGGACAGAGACAGAGACAGAGACAGAGACTGAGGGAGAGACAGCCATAGAGACAGAGACAGAGACAGAGGGAGAGACAGCGACAGAGACAGAGGGAGAGACAGCGACAGAGACAGAGACAGAGACAGAGACAGAGACAGAGACAGAGACAGAGACAGAGACACAGACAGAGACAGAGACAGATACGCGGACAGAGACCGAGGCAGAAACAGAGACACAGACAGAGACAGAGACAGAGACAGAGACAGAGACAGAGACAGAGACAGAGACAGAGACAGAGACAGAGACAGAGACAGAGACAGAGACAGAGACAGAGTCAGAGACAGAGACACAGACAGAGACAGAGACAGAGACAGAGACAGAGACAGAGACAGAGACAGAGACAGAGACAGAGACAGAGACAGAGACAGGGACAGAGACAGAGACAGAGACAGAGTCAGAGACAGAGACACAGACAGAGACAGAGACAGAGACAGAGACAGAGACAGAGACAGAGACAGAGACAGAGACACGGACAGAGACAGAGACAGAGACAGAGACTGAGGGAGAGACAGCCATAGAGACAGAGACAGAGACAGAGGGAGAGACAGCGACAGAGACAGAGGGAGAGACAGCGACAGAGACAGAGACAGAGACAGAGACACAGACAGAGACAGAGACAGAGACAGAGACAGAGACAGAGACAGAGACAGAGACTGAGACAGAGACAGAGACAGAGACAGAGACATAGACAGAGACAGAGACAGAGACAGAGACTGAGGGAGAGACAGCGACAGAGGCAGGGACAGATACAGACACAGAGACAGAGACAGAGACAGAGACAGAAACAGAGACAGAGACAGATACGCGGACAGAGACAGAGGCAGAGACAGAGACAGAGAGAGAGACGGAGACAGAGACAGAGGTTGAGACGGAGACAGAGACAGCGGCAGAGACAGGGACGGAGACAGAGACAGAGACACAGACAGAGACAGAGACAGAGACAGAGACAGAGACAGAGACAGAGACAGAGACAGAGACAGAGACAGAGACAGAGACAGAGACAGAGACAGAGACAGAGACAGAGACAGAGACAGAGACAGAGACAGAGACAGAGACAGAGACAGAGACAGAGACAGAGACAGAGTCAGAGACAGAGACACAGACAGAGACAGAGACAGAGACAGAGACAGAGACAGAGACAGAGACAGAGACAGAGACAGAGACAGAGACAAAGACAGAGACAGGGACCGAGACAGAGACAGAGACAGAGACAGAGACAGAGACAGAGACAGAGACAGAGACAGAGACAGAGACAGAGACACAGACAGAGACAGAGACAGAGACAGAGACAGAGACAGAGACAGAGACAGAGTCAGAGACACAGACAGAGACAGAGACAGAGACAGAGACCGAGACAGATACGCGGACAGAGACAGAGGCAGAGACAGAGACGGAGACAGAGACAGAGACAGAGACAGAGACAGAGACAGAGACAGAGACAGAGACACAGACAGAGACAGAGACAGATACGCGGACAGAGACCGAGGCAGAAACAGAGACACAGACAGAGACAGAGACAGAGACAGAGACAGAGACAGAGACAGAGACAGAGACAGAGACAGAGACAGAGACAGAGACAGAGACAGAGACAGAGACAGAGACAGAGACAGAGACAGAGTCAGAGACAGAGACAGAGACAGAGACAGAGACAGAGACAGAGACAGAGACAGAGACAGAGACAGAGACAGAGACAGAGACAGAGACAGAGACAGGGACAGAGACAGAGACAGAGACAGAGACAGAGACAGAGACAGAGACAGAGTCAGAGACAGAGACACAGACACAGACAGAGACAGAGGCGGAGACAAAGACCGAGACAGAGACGGAGACAGAGGCAGAGACTGAGCCAGGGACAGAGACGGACACAGAGAGAGAGCGAGAGACAGCGACAGAGACAGAGACAGAAACAGAAACAGAGACAGAGACAGATACGCGGACAGAGACCGAGGCAGAAACAGAGACAGAGAGAGAGACGGAGACAGAGACAGAGACTGAGATGGAGACAGAGACAGCGGCAGAGACAGGGACGGAGACAGAGACAGAGACACAGACAGAGACAGAGACAGAGACAGAGACGGAGGGAGAGACAGAGACAGAGACAGAGACAGAGACAGAGACAGAGACAGAGACAGAGACAGAGACAGAGACAGAGACAGAGCCAGAAACAGAGACAGAGAAATATACGCGGACGGAGACAGAGGCAGAGACAGAGACAGAGAGTGAGACGGAGACAGAGACAGAGACTGAGACGGAGACACAGACACAGACAGAGACAGAGACGGAGACAAAGACCGAGACAGAGACGGAGACAGAGGCAGAGACTGAGCCAGGGACAGAGACGGACACAGAGACAGAGCGAGAGACAGCGACAGAGACAGAGACAGAAACAGAAACAGAGACAGAGACAGATACGCGGACAGAGACCGAGGCAGAAACAGAGAGAGAGACGGAGACAGAGACAGAGACAGAGACAGAGACAGAGACAGAGACAGAGACAGAGACAGAGACAGAGACAGAGACAGAGACAGAGACAGAGACAGAGACAGAGCCAGAAACAGAGACAGAGAAATATACGCGGACAGAGACAGAGGCAGAGACAGAGACAGAGAGTGAGACGGAGACAGAGACAGAGACTGAGACGGAGACAGAGACAGCGGCAGAGACAGGGACGGAGACAGAGACAGAGACAGAGACAGAGACAGAGACAGAGACAGAGACAGAGACAGAGACAGAGACAGAGACAGAGACAGAGACAGAGACAGAGACAGAGACAGAGACAGAGACAGAGACAGAGACAGAGACAGAGACAGAGACAGAGACAGAGACAGAGACAGAGACAGAAACAGAGACAGAGACAGAGACAGAGACAGAAACAGAGACAGAGAAAGGTACGCGGACAGAGACAGAGGCAGAGACAGAGACGGAGACAGAGACGGAGAGAGAGGCAGAGACAGAGCCAGGGACAGAGACGGAGACAGAGACAGAGCGAGAGACAGCGACAGAGACAGAGACAGAGACAGAGACAGAGACAGAGACAGAGACAGAAACAGAAACAGAGACAGAGACAGATACGCGGACAGAGACCGAGGCAGAAACAGAGACAGAGAGAGAGACGGAGTCAGAGACAGAGACTGAGACGGAGACAGAGACAGCGGCAGAGACAGGGACGGAGACAGAGACAGAGACACAGACAGAGACAGAGACAGAGACAGAGACAGAGACAGAGACAGAGACAGGGACAGAGACAGAGACAGAGACAGAGACAGAGACAGAGACAGAGACAGAGACAGAGACAGAGACAGAGACAGAGACAGAGACAGAGACAGAGACAGAGACAGAGACAGAGACAGAGACAGAGACAGAGACAGAGACAGACACAGAGTCAGAGACAGAGACACAGACAGAGACAGAGACAGAGACAGAGACAGAGACAGAGACAGAGACAGAGACAGAGACAGGGACCGAGACAGAGACAGAGACAGAGACTGAGGGAGAGACAGCCATAGAGACAGAGACAGAGACAGAGGGAGAGACAGCGACAGAGACAGAGGGAGAGACAGCGACAGAGACAGAGACAGAGACAGAGACACAGACAGAGACAGAGACAGAGACAGAGACAGAGACAGAGACAGAGACAGAGACAGAGACTGAGACAGAGACAGAGACAGAGACAGAGACATAGACAGAGACAGAGACAGAGACAGAGACTGAGGGAGAGACAGCGACAGAGGCAGGGACAGATACAGACACAGAGACAGAGACAGAGACAGAGACAGAAACAGAGACAGAGGCAGATACGCGGACAGAGACAGAGACAGAGACAGAGACTGAGGGAGAGACAGCGACAGAGACAGGGACAGATACAGACACAGAGACAGAGACAGAGACAGAGGCAGAGACAGAAACAGAGACAGAGACAGATACGCGGACAGAAACAGAGGCAGAGACAGAGACAGAGAGAGAGACGGAGACAGAGACAGAGGCTGAGACGGAGACAGAGACAGCGGCAGAGACAGGGACGGAGACAGACAGAGACACAGACAGAGACAGAGACAGAGACAGAGACAGAGACAGAGACAGAGACAGAGACAGAGACAGAGACAGAGACAGAGACAGAGACAGAGACAGAGACAGAGACAGAGACAGAGACAGAGACTGAGACAGAGACAGAGACAGAGACAGAGACAGAGACAGAGACAGAAACAGAGACAGAGACAGAGACAGAGACAGAAACAGAGACAGAGAAAGGTACGCGGACAGAGACAGAGACAGAGACAGAGACAGAGACAGAAACAGAGACAGAGACAGATACGCGGACAGAGACAGAGGCAGAGACAGAGACAGAGAGAGAGACGGAGACAGAGACAGAGGCTGAGACGGAGACAGAGACAGCGGCAGAGACAGGGACGGAGACAGAGACACAGACAGAGACAGAGACAGAGACAGAGGCAGAGACAGAGACAGAGACAGAGACAGAGACAGAGACAGAGACAGAGACAGAGACAGAGACAGAGACAGAGACAGAGACAGAGACAGAGACAGAGTCAGAGACAGAGACAGAGACAGAGACAGAGACAGAGACACAGACAGAGACAGAGACAGATACGCGGACAGAGACCGAGGCAGAAACAGAGACACAGACAGAGACAGAGACAGAGACAGAGACAGAGACAGAGACAGAGACAGAGACAGAGACAGAGACAGAGACAGAGACAGAGACAGAGACAGAGACAGAGACAGAGACAGAGACAGAGACAGAGACAGAGACAGAGTCAGAAACAGAGACACAGACAGAGACAGAGACAGAGACAGAGACAGAGACAGAGACAGAGACAGAGACAGATACGCGGACAGAGACAGAGACAGAGACAGAGACAGGGACAGAGACAGAGACAGAGACAGATACGCGGACAGAGACCGAGGCAGAAACAGAGACAGAGAGAGAGACGGAGACAGAGACAGAGACTGAGACGGAGACAGAGACAGCGGCAGAGACAGGGACGGAGACAGAGACAGAGACACAGACAGAGACAGAGACAGAGACAGAGACTGAGGGAGAGACAGAGACAGAGACAGAGACAGAGACAGAGACAGAGACAGAGACAGAGACAGAGCCAGAAACAGAGACAGAGAAATATACGCGGACAGAGACAGAGGCAGAGACAGAGACAGAGAGTGAGACGGAGACAGAGACAGAGACAGAGACTGAGACGGAGACAGTGACAGCGGCAGAGACAGGGACGGAGACAGAGACAGAGACAGAGACAGAGACAGAGACAGAGACAGAGACAGAGACAGGGACAGAGACAGAGACAGAGACAGAGACAGAGACAGAGACAGAGACAGAGACAGAGACAGAGACAGAGACAGAGACAGAGACAGAGACAGAGACAGAGACAGAGACAGAGACAGAGACAGAGACAGAGACAGAGACAGGGACAGAGACAGAGACAGAGACAGAGACAGAGTCAGAGACAGAGACACAGACACAGACAGAGACAGAGACGGAGACAAAGACCGAGACAGAGACGGAGACAGAGGCAGAGACAGAGACTGAGACAGAGACAGAGACAGAGACAGAGACAGAGACAGAGACAGAGACAGAAACAGAAACAGAGACAGAGACAGAGACAGAGACAGAGACAGAAACAGAGACAGAGAAAGGTACGCGGACAGAGACCGAGGCAGAAACAGAGACACAGACAGAGACAGAGACAGAGACGGAGACAAAGACCGAGACAGAGACGGAGACAGAGGCAGAGACAGAGACTGAGACAGAGACAGAGACAGAGACAGAGACAGAGACAGAGACAGAAACAGAAACAGAGACAGAGTCAGAGACAGAGACAGCGACAGAGACAGAGACGGAGACACAGACAGAGACAGAGACAGATACGCGGACAGAGACCGAGGCAGAAACAGAGACACAGACAGAGACAGAGACAGAGACAGAGACAGAGACAGAGACAGAGACAGAGACAGAGACAGAGACAGAGACAGAGACAGAGACAGAGACAGAGTCAGAAACAGAGACACAGACAGAGACAGAGACAGAGACAGAGACAGAGACAGAGACAGAGACAGATACGCGGACAGAGACAGAGACAGAGACAGAGACAGGGACAGAGACAGAGACAGAGACAGATACGCGGACAGAGACCGAGGCAGAAACAGAGACAGAGAGAGAGACGGAGACAGAGACAGAGACTGAGACGGAGACAGAGACAGCGGCAGAGACAGGGACGGAGACAGAGTCAGAGACAGAGACACAGACAGAGACAGTGACGGAGACAGAGGGAGAGACAGCGACAGAGACAGAGACTGAGGGAGAGACAGAGACAGAGACAGAGACAGAGACAGAGACAGAGACAGAGACAGAGACAGAGACAGAGCCAGAAACAGAGACAGAGAAATATACGCGGACAGAGACAGAGGCAGAGACAGAGACAGAGAGTGAGACGGAGACAGAGACAGAGACAGAGACTGAGACGGAGACAGTGACAGCGGCAGAGACAGGGACGGAGACAGAGACAGAGACAGAGACAGAGACAGAGACAGAGACAGAGACAGAGCCAGAAACAGAGACAGAGAAATATACGCGGACAGAGACAGAGGCAGAGACAGAGACAGAGAGTGAGACGGAGACAGAGACAGAGACAGAGACTGAGACGGAGACAGTGACAGCGGCAGAGACAGGGACGGAGACAGAGACAGAGACAGAGACAGAGACAGAGACAGAGACAGAGACAGAGACAGAGACAGGGACAGAGACAGAGACAGAGACAGAGACAGAGACAGAGACAGAGACAGAGACAGAGACAGAGACAGAGACAGAGACAGAGACAGAGACAGAGACAGAGACAGAGACAGAGACAGAGACAGAGACAGAGACAGAGACAGAGACAGAGACAGAGACAGAGACAGAGACAGGGACAGAGACAGAGACAGAGACAGAGACAGAGAAATATACGCGGACAGAGACAGAGGCAGAGACAGAGACAGAGAGTGAGACGGAGACAGAGACAGAGACTGAGACGGAGACAGAGACAGCGGCAGAGACAGGGACGGAGACAGAGACAGAGACAGAGACAGAGACAGAGACAGAGACAGAGACAGAGACAGAGACAGAGACAGAGACAGAGACAGAGACAGAGACAGAGACAGAGACAGAGACAGAGACAGAGACAGAGACAGAGACAGAAACAGAGACAGAGACAGAGACAGAGACAGAAACAGAGACAGAGAAAGGTACGCGGACAGAGACAGAGGCAGAGACAGAGACGGAGACAGAGACGGAGAGAGAGGCAGAGACAGAGCCAGGGACAGAGACGGAGACAGAGACAGAGCGAGAGACAGCGACAGAGACAGAGACAGAGACAGAGACAGAGACAGAGACAGAGACAGAAACAGAAACAGAGACAGAGACAGATACGCGGACAGAGACCGAGGCAGAAACAGAGACAGAGAGAGAGACGGAGTCAGAGACAGAGACTGAGACGGAGACAGAGACAGCGGCAGAGACAGGGACGGAGACAGAGACAGAGACACAGACAGAGACAGAGACAGAGACAGAGACAGAGACAGAGACAGGGACAGAGACAGAGACAGAGACAGAGACAGAGACAGAGACAGAGACAGAGACAGAGACAGAGACAGAGACAGAGACAGAGACAGAGACAGAGACAGAGACAGAGACAGAGACAGAGACAGAGACAGAGACAGAGACAGAGACAGACACAGAGTCAGAGACAGAGACACAGACAGAGACAGAGACAGAGACAGAGACAGAGACAGAGACAGAGACAGAGACAGAGACAGGGACCGAGACAGAGACAGAGACAGAGACTGAGGGAGAGACAGCCATAGAGACAGAGACAGAGACAGAGGGAGAGACAGCGACAGAGACAGAGGGAGAGACAGCGACAGAGACAGAGACAGAGACAGAGACACAGACAGAGACAGAGACAGAGACAGAGACAGAGACAGAGACAGAGACAGAGACTGAGACGGAGACAGAGACAGAGACAGAGACATAGACAGAGACAGAGACAGAGACAGAGACTGAGGGAGAGACAGCGACAGAGGCAGGGACAGATACAGACACAGAGACAGAGACAGAGACAGAGACAGAAACAGAGACAGAGGCAGATACGCGGACAGAGACAGAGACAGAGACAGAGACTGAGGGAGAGACAGCGACAGAGACAGGGACAGATACAGACACAGAGACAGAGACAGAGACGGAGGCAGAGACAGAAACAGAGACAGAGACAGATACGCGGACAGAAACAGAGGCAGAGACAGAGACAGAGAGAGAGACGGAGACAGAGACAGAGGCTGAGACGGAGACAGAGACAGCGGCAGAGACAGGGACGGAGACAGACAGAGACACAGACAGAGACAGAGACAGAGACAGAGACAGAGACAGAGACAGAGACAGAGACAGAGACAGAGACAGAGACAGAGACAGAGACAGAGACAGAGACAGAGACAGAGACAGAGACAGAGACTGAGACAGAGACAGAAACAGAGACAGAGAAAGGTACGCGGACAGAGACAGAGACAGAGACAGAGACAGAGACAGAAACAGAGACAGAGACAGATACGCGGACAGAGACAGAGGCAGAGACAGAGACAGAGAGAGAGACGGAGACAGAGACAGAGGCTGAGACGGAGACAGAGACAGCGGCAGAGACAGGGACGGAGACAGAGACACAGACAGAGACAGAGACAGAGACAGAGGCAGAGACAGAGACAGAGACAGAGACAGAGACAGAGACAGAGACAGAGACAGAGACAGAGACAGAGACAGAGACAGAGACAGAGACAGAGACAGAGTCAGAGACAGAGACACAGACAGAGACAGAGACAGAGACAGAGACAGAGACAGAGACAGAGACAGAGACAGAGACAGAGACAGAGGCAGAGACAGGGACCGAGACAGAGACAGAGACAGAGACAGAGACAGAGACAGAGACAGAGACAGAGACACAGACAGAGACAGAGACAGACACAGAGACAGAGACAGAGTCAGAGACAGAGACACAGACAGAGACAGAGACAGAGACAGAGACAGAGACAGATACGCGGAGAGAGACAGAGGCAGAGACAGAGACGGAGACAGAGACAGAGACAGAGACAGAGACAGAGACAGAGACAGAGTCAGAGACAGAGACAGAGACAGAGACAGAGACAGAGACACAGACAGAGACAGAGACAGATACGCGGACAGAGACCGAGGCAGAAACAGAGACACAGACAGAGACAGAGACAGAGACAGAGACAGAGACAGAGACAGAGACAGAGACAGAGACAGAGACAGAGACAGAGACAGAGACAGAGACAGAGACAGAGACAGAGACAGAGACAGAGACAGAGACAGAGACAGAGACAGAGACAGAGTCAGAAACAGAGACACAGACAGAGACAGAGACAGAGACAGAGACAGAGACAGAGACAGAGACAGATACGCGGACAGAGACAGAGACAGAGACAGAGACAGGGACAGAGACAGAGACAGAGACAGATACGCGGACAGAGACCGAGGCAGAAACAGAGACAGAGAGAGAGACGGAGACAGAGACAGAGACTGAGACGGAGACAGAGACAGCGGCAGAGACAGGGACGGAGACAGAGACAGAGACACAGACAGAGACAGAGACAGAGACAGAGACTGAGGGAGAGACAGAGACAGAGACAGAGACAGAGACAGAGACAGAGACAGAGACAGAGACAGAGCCAGAAACAGAGACAGAGAAATATACGCGGACAGAGACAGAGGCAGAGACAGAGACAGAGAGTGAGACGGAGACAGAGACAGAGACAGAGACTGAGACGGAGACAGTGACAGCGGCAGAGACAGGGACGGAGACAGAGACAGAGACAGAGACAGAGACAGAGACAGAGACAGAGACAGAGACAGGGACAGAGACAGAGACAGAGACAGAGACAGAGACAGAGACAGAGACAGAGACAGAGACAGAGACAGAGACAGAGACAGAGACAGAGACAGAGACAGAGACAGAGACAGAGACAGAGACAGAGACAGAGACAGAGACAGGGACAGAGACAGAGACAGAGACAGAGACAGAGTCAGAGACAGAGACACAGACACAGACAGAGACAGAGACGGAGACAAAGACCGAGACAGAGACGGAGACAGAGGCAGAGACAGAGACTGAGACAGAGACAGAGACAGAGACAGAGACAGAGACAGAGACAGAAACAGAAACAGAGACAGAGACAGAGACAGAGACAGAGACAGAAACAGAGACAGAGAAAGGTACGCGGACAGAGACCGAGGCAGAAACAGAGACACAGACAGAGACAGAGACAGAGACGGAGACAAAGACCGAGACAGAGACGGAGACAGAGGCAGAGACAGAGACTGAGACAGAGACAGAGACAGAGACAGAGACAGAGACAGAGACAGAAACAGAAACAGAGACAGAGTCAGAGACAGAGACAGCGACAGAGACAGAGACGGAGACACAGACAGAGACAGAGACAGATACGCGGACAGAGACCGAGGCAGAAACAGAGACACAGACAGAGACAGAGACAGAGACAGAGACAGAGACAGAGACAGAGACAGAGACAGAGACAGAGACAGAGACAGAGACAGAGACAGAGACAGAGTCAGAAACAGAGACACAGACAGAGACAGAGACAGAGACAGAGACAGAGACAGAGACAGAGACAGATACGCGGACAGAGACAGAGACAGAGACAGAGACAGGGACAGAGACAGAGACAGAGACAGATACGCGGACAGAGACCGAGGCAGAAACAGAGACAGAGAGAGAGACGGAGACAGAGACAGAGACTGAGACGGAGACAGAGACAGCGGCAGAGACAGGGACGGAGACAGAGACAGAGACACAGACAGAGACAGAGACAGAGACAGAGACTGAGGGAGAGACAGAGACAGAGACAGAGACAGAGACAGAGACAGAGACAGAGACAGAGACAGAGACAGAGCCAGAAACAGAGACAGAGAAATATACGCGGACAGAGACAGAGGCAGAGACAGAGACAGAGAGTGAGACGGAGACAGAGACAGAGACAGAGACAGAGACGGAGACAGTGACAGCGGCAGAGACAGGGACGGAGACAGAGACAGAGACAGAGACAGAGACAGAGACAGAGACAGAGACAGAGACAGGGACAGAGACAGAGACAGAGACAGAGACAGAGACAGAGACAGAGACAGAGACAGAGACAGAGACAGAGACAGAGACAGAGACAGAGACAGAGACAGAGACAGAGACAGAGCCAGAAACAGAGACAGAGAAATATACGCGCACAGAGACAGAGGCAGAGACAGAGACAGAGAGTGAGACGGAGACAGAGACAGAGACTGAGACGGAGACAGAGACAGAGACAGAGTCAGAGACAGAGACACAGACAGAGACAGAGACAGAGACAGAGACAGAGACAGATACGCGGACAGAGACAGAGACAGAGACAGAGACAGGGACAGAGACAGAGACAGAGACAGAGACAGAGTCAGAGACAGAGACACAGACACAGACAGAGACAGAGACGGAGACAAAGACCGAGACAGAGACGGAGACAGAGGCAGAGACTGAGCCAGGGACAGAGACGGACACGGAGACAGAGCGAGAGACAGCGACAGAGACAGAGACAGAAACAGAAACAGAGACAGAGACAGATACGCGGACAGAGACCGAGGCAGAAACAGAGACAGAGAGAGAGACGGAGACAGAGACAGAGACTGAGACGGAGACAGAGACAGCGGCAGAGACAGGGACGGAGACAGAGACAGAGACACAGACAGAGACAGAGACAGAGACAGAGACTGAGGGAGAGACAGAGACAGAGACAGAGACAGAGACAGAGACAGAGACAGAGACAGAGACAGAGCCAGAAACAGAGACAGAGAAATATACGCGGACAGAGACAGAGGCAGAGACAGAGACAGAGAGTGAGACGGAGACAGAGACAGAGACAGAGACTGAGACGGAGACAGTGACAGCGGCAGAGACAGGGACGGAGACAGAGACAGAGACAGAGACAGAGACAGAGACAGAGACAGAGACAGAGACAGGGACAGAGACAGAGACAGAGACAGAGACAGAGACAGAGACAGAGACAGAGACAGAGACAGAGACAGAGACAGAGACAGAGACAGAGACAGAGACAGAGACAGAGACAGAGACAGAGACAGAGACAGAGACAGAGACAGAGACAGAGACAGAGACAGAGACAGAGACAGGGACAGAGACAGAGACAGAGACAGAGACAGAGTCAGAGACAGAGACACAGACACAGACAGAGACAGAGACGGAGACAAAGACCGAGACAGAGACGGAGACAGAGGCAGAGACAGAGACTGAGACAGAGACAGAGACAGAGACAGAGACAGAGACAGAGACAGAAACAGAAACAGAGACAGAGACAGAGACAGAGACAGAGACAGAAACAGAGACAGAGAAAGGTACGCGGACAGAGACAGAGTCAGAGACAGAGACGGAGACAAAGACCGAGACAGAGACAGAGACGGAGAGAGAGGCAGAGACAGAGCCAGGGACAGAGACGGAGACAGAGACAGAGCGAGAGACAGCGACAGAGACAGAGACAGAGACAGAGACAGAGACAGAAACAGAAACAGAGACAGAGACAGATACGCGGACAGAGACCGAGGCAGAAACAGAGACAGAGAGAGAGACGGAGACAGAGACAGAGACTGAGACGGAGACAGAGACAGCGGCAGAGACAGGGACGGAGACAGAGACAGAGACACAGACAGAGACAGAGACAGAGACAGAGACTGAGACAGAGACAGAGACAGAGACAGAGACAGAGACATAGACAGAGACAGAGACAGAGACAGAGACTGAGGGAGAGACAGCGACAGAGACAGAGACAGATACAGACACAGAGACAGAGACAGGGACAGAGACAGAGACAGAAACAGAAACAGAGACAGATACGCGGACAGAGACAGAGGCAGAGACAGAGACAGAGAGAGAGACGGAGACAGAGACAGACACTGAGACGGAGACAGAGACAGCGGCAGAGACAGGGACGGAGACAGAGACAGAGACACAGACAGAGACAGAGACAGAGACAGAGACAGAGACAGAGACAGAGACAGAGACAGAGACAGAGACAGAGACAGAGACAGAGACAGAGACAGTGACAGAGACTGAGACAGAGACAGAGACAGAGACAGAGACAGAAACAGAAACAGAGACAGAGACAGATACGCGGACAGAGACCGAGGCAGAAACAGAGACAGAGAGAGAGACGGAGACAGAGACAGAGACTGAGACGGAGACAGAGACAGCGGCAGAGACAGGGACGGAGACAGAGGCAGAGACTCAGACAGAGACAGAGACAGAGACAGAGACTGAGGGAGAGACAGAGACAGAGACAGAGACAGAGACAGAGACAGAGACAGAGACAGAGACAGAGCCAGAAACAGAGACAGAGAAATATACGCGGACAGAGACAGAGGCAGAGACAGAGACAGAGAGTGAGACGGAGACAGAGACAGAGAGTGAGACGGAGACAGAGACAGAGACTGAGACGGAGACAGAGACAGCGGCAGAGACAGGGACGGAGACAGAGACAGAGACAGAGACAGAGACAGAGACAGAGACAGAGACAGAGACAGAGACAGGGACAGAGACAGAGACAGAGACAGAGACAGAGACAGAGACAGAGACAGAGACAGAGACAGAGACAGAGACAGAGACAGAGACAGAGACAGAGACAGAGACAGAGACAGAGACAGAGACAGAGACAGAGACAGAGACAGAGACAGAGACAGAGACAGAGACAGAGACAGAGACAGAGACAGAGACAGAGACAGAGACAGAGACAGAGACAGAGACAGGGACAGAGACGTAGACAGAGACAGAGACAGAGTCAGAGACAGAGACACAGACACAGACAGAGACAGAGACGGAGACAAAGACCGAGACAGAGACGGAGACAGAGGCAGAGACTGAGCCAGGGACAGAGACGGACACAGAGACAGAGCGAGAGACAGCGACAGAGACAGAGACAGAAACAGAAACAGAGACAGAGACAGATACGCGGACAGAGACCGAGGCAGAAACAGAGAGAGAGACGGAGACAGAGACAGAGACTGAGACGGAGACAGAGACAGCGGCAGAGACAGGGACGGAGACAGAGACAGAGACAGAGACAGAGACAGAGACAGAGACAGAGACAGAGACAGAGACAGAGACAGAGACAGAGACAGAGACAGAGACAGAGACAGAGACAGAGGGAGAGACAGCGACAGAGACAGAGGGAGAGACAGCGACAGAGACAGAGACAGAGACAGAGACACAGACAGAGACAGAGACAGAGACAGAGACAGAGACAGAGACAGAGACTGAGACAGAGACAGAGACAGAGACAGAGACATAGACAGAGACAGAGACAGAGACAGAGACTGAGGGAGAGACAGCGACAGAGCAGGGACAGATACAGACACAGAGACAGAGACAGAGACAGAGACAGAAACAGAGACAGAGACAGATACGCGGACAGAGACAGAGGCAGAGACAGAGACAGAGAGAGAGACGGAGACAGAGACAGAGGCTGAGACGGAGACAGAGACAGCGGCAGAGACAGGGACGGAGACAGAGACAGAGACACAGACAGAGACAGAGACAGAGACAGAGACAGAGACAGAGACAGAGACAGAGACAGAGACAGAGACAGAGACAGGGACCGAGACAGAGACAGAGACAGAGACAGAGACAGAGACAGAGACAGAGACAGAGACAGAGACAGAGACACAGACAGAGACAGAGACAGAGACAGAGACAGAGACAGAGTCAGAGACAGAGACACAGACAGAGACAGAGACAGAGACAGAGACAGAGACAGATACGCGGACAGAGACAGAGGCAGAGACAGAGACGGAGACAGAGACAGAGACAGAGACAGAGACAGAGACAGAGACAGAGTCAGAGACAGAGACACAGACAGAGACAGAGACGGAGACAAAGACCGAGACAGAGACAAAGACAGATACGCGGACAGAGACCGAGGCAGAAACAGAGACAGAGAGAGAGACGGAGACAGAGACAGAGACTGAGGGAGAGACAGCGACAGAGACAGAGACAGAGAAAGAGACAGAGACAGAGACAGAGACAGAGACAGAGACAGAGACAGAGACAGAGACAGAGACAGAGACAGAGACAGAGACAGAGACGGAGACAGAGGCAGAGACAGAGCCATGGACAGAGACAGAGACAGAGACAGAGGGAGAGACAGCGACAGAGACAGAGACAGAGACAGAGACAGAGACAGAGACAGAGACAGAGACAGAGACAGAGACAGAGACAGAGACAAAGACAGAGACAGAGACAGAGACAGAGACAGAGACAGAGACAGAGACAGAGACAGAGACAGAGACAGAGACAGAGACAGAGACAGAAACAGAGACAGAGACAGAGACAGAGACAGAGACAGAGACAGAGACAGAGACAGAGACAGAGACTGAGACAGAGACAGAGACAGAGACAGAGACAGAGACAGAAACAGAAACAGAGACAGAGACAGATACGCGGACAGAGACCGAGGCAGAAACAGAGACAGAGAGAGAGACGGAGACAGAGACAGAGACTGAGACGGAGACAGAGACAGCGGCAGAGACAGGGACGGAGACAGAGACAGAGACACAGACAGAGACAGAGACAGAGACAGAGACTGAGGGAGAGACAGAGACAGAGACAGAGACAGAGACAGAGACAGAGACAGAGACAGGGACAGAGACAGAGACAGTGACAGAGACAGTCATAGAGACAGAGACAGAGGCAGAGACAGAGACAGAGACAGAGACAGAGACAGAGACAGATACGGAGACAGAGGGACAGACAGCGACAGAGACAGAGACAGAGACAGAGACAGAGGCAGAGACAGAGACAGAGAGAGAGACGGAGACAGAGACAGAGACTGAGACGGAGACAGAGACAGCGGCAGAGGCAAGGACGGAGACAGAGACAGGGACACAGACAGAGACAGAGACAGAGACAGAGACAGAGACAGAGACAGAGACAGATACAGAGACAGAGACAGAAACAGAGACAGAGACAGATACGCGGACAGAGACAGAGGCAGAGACAGAGACTGAGACGGAGACAGAGACAGCGGCAGAGACAGGGACGGAGACAGAGACAGAGACACAGACAGAGACAGAGACAGAGACAGAGACAGAGACAGAGACAGAGACGGAGACAGAGACAGAGGCAGAGACAGAGACAGAGACAGAGACAGAGACAGAGACAGAGACAGAGCCAGAAACAGAGACAGAGAAAGATACGCGGACAGAGACAGAGGCAGAGACAGAGACAGAGAGTGAGACGGAGACAGAGACAGAGACTGAGACGGAGACAGAGACAGCGGCAGAGACAGGGACGGAGACAGAGACAGAGACACAGACAGAGACAGAGACAGAGACAGAGACAGAGACAGAGACAGAGACAGAGACAGACACAGAGACAGAGTCAGAGACAGAGACAGAGACAGAGACAGAAACAGAAACAGAGACAGAGACAGATACGCGGACAGAGACCGAGGCAGAAACAGAGACAGAGAGAGAGACGGAGACAGAGACAGAGGCTGAGACAGAGACGGAGACAGAGACAGAGACAGAGACAGAGACAGAGACAGAGACAGAGACAGAGGGAGAGACAGCGACAGAGACAGAGGGAGAGACAGCGACAGAGACAGAGACAGAGACAGAGACAGAGACAGAGACAGAGAAAGATACGCGGACAGAGACAGAGGCAGAGACAGAAACGGAGACAAAGACCGAGACAGAGACAGAGACGGAGACAGAGGCAGAAACAGGGCCAGGGACAGAGACGGAGACAGAGACAGAGCGAGAGACAGCGACAGAGACAGAGACAGAGACAGAGACAGAGACAGAAACAGAAACAGAGACAGAGACAGATACGCGGACAGAGACCGAGGCAGAAACAGAGACAGAGAGAGAGACGGAGTCAGAGGCAGAGACTGAGACGGAGACAGAGACAGCGGCAGAGACAGGGACGGAGACAGAGACAGAGACACAGACAGAGACAGAGACAGAGACAGAGACAGAGACTGAGACAGAGACAGAGACAGAGACAAGGACAGAGACAGAGACTGAGGGAGAGACAGCGACAGAGACAGAGACAGATACAGACACAGAGACAGAGACAGAGACAGAGACAGAAACAGAGACAGAGACAGATACGTGGACAGAGACAGAGGCAGAGACAGAGACAGAGACAGAGACAGAGACAGAGACAGAGACAGAGACAGAGACAGAGACAGAGACAGAGATAGAGACAGAGACAGAGACAGAAACAGAGACAGAGACAGAGACAGAGACAGAAACAGAGACAGAGAAAGATACGCGGACAGAGACAGAGGCAGAGACAGAGACGGAGACAAAGACCGAGACAGAGACAGAGTCGGAGACAGAGGCAGAGACAGAGCCAGGGACAGAGACGGAGACAGAGACAGAGCGAGAGACAGCGACAGAGACAAAGACAGAGACAGAAACAGAAACAGAGACAGAGACAGAGACAGAGACAGAGACAGAGACAGAGACAGAGGCAGAGTCAGAGACAGAGGCAGAGAAAGAGACAGTGACAGAGACAGTCATAGAGACAGAGACAGAGGCAGAGACAGAGACAGAGACAGAGACAGAGACAGAGACAGAAACAGAGACAGAGACAGAAACAGAGACAGAGAAAGGTACGCGGACAGACACAGAGACAGAGTCAGAGACAAAGACCGAGACAGAGACAGAGACGGAGACAGAGGCAGAAACAGGGCCAGGGACAGAGACGGAGACAGAGACAGAGCGAGAGACAGCGACAGAGACAGAAACAGAGACAGAGACAGAAACAGAAACAGAGACAGAGACAGATACGCGGACAGAGACCGAGGCAGAAACAGAGACAGAGAGAGAGACGGAGTCAGAGGCAGAGACTGAGACGGAGACAGAGACAGCGGCAGAGACAGGGACGGAGACAGAGACAGAGACACAGACAGAGACAGAGACAGAGACAGAGACTGAGACAGAGACAGAGACAGAGACAAGGACGGAGACAGAGACTGAGGGAGAGACAGCGACAGAGACAGAGACAGATACAGACACAGAGACAGAGACAGAGACAGAGACAGAAACAGAGACAGAGACAGATACGTGGACAGAGACAGAGGCAGAGACAGAGACAGAGACAGAGACAGAGACAGAGACAGAGACAGAGACAGAGACAGAGACAGAGATAGAGACAGAGACAGAGACAGAAACAGAGACAGAGACAGAGACAGAGACAGAAACAGAGACAGAGAAAGATACGCGGACAGAGACAGAGGCAGAGACAGAGACGGAGACAAAGACCGAGACAGAGACAGAGTCGGAGACAGAGGCAGAGACAGAGCCAGGGACAGAGACGGAGACAGAGACAGAGCGAGAGACAGCGACAGAGACAAAGACAGAGACAGAAACAGAAACAGAGACAGAGACAGAGACAGAGACAGAGACAGAGACAGAGGCAGAGTCAGAGACAGAGGCAGAGAAAGAGACAGTGACAGAGACAGTCATAGAGACAGAGACAGAGGCAGAGACAGAGACAGAGACAGAGACAGAGACAGAGACAGATACGGAGACAGAGGGAGAGACAGCGACAGAGACAGAGACAGAGACAGAGACAGAGACAGAGACAGAGACAGAGACAGAGACAGAGACAGAGACAGAGACAGAGACAGAGACAGAGACAGAGACAGAGACAGAGACAGAGACAGAGACAGAGACGGAGACAGAGGCAGAGACAGATCCATGGACAGAGACAGAGACAGAGACAGAGGGAGAGACAGCGACAGAGACAGAGACAGAGACAGAGACAGAGACAGAGACAGAGACAGAGACAGAGACAGAGACAGAGACGGAGACAGAGACAGAGACAGAGACGGAGACAGAGGCAGAGACAGAGCCATGGACAGAGACAGAGACAGAGACAGAGGGAGAGACAGCGACAGAGACAGAGACAGATACGGAGACAGAGGGGGAGACAGAGACAGAGACAGAGACGGAGACAGAGACAGAGAGAGAGACAGAGACAGAGACAGAGACAGAGATAGAAACAGAGACAGAGACAGATACGGGGACAGAGACAGAGGTAGAGACAGCGACAGAGGCAGAGACAGAGACACAGACACAGACAGATACAGAGACAGAGACAGAGACAGAGACAGAGACAGATACGCGGACAGAGACAGAGGCAGAGACAGAGACAGAGAGAGAGACGGAGACAGAGACAGAGACTGAGACGGAGACAGAGACAGCGACAGAGGCAGGCACGGAGACAGAGACAGGGACACAGACAGAGACAGAGACAGAGACAGAGACAGAGACAGATACAGAGACAGAGACAGAGACAGAGACAGAGACAGGAACAGAGACAGAGACAGATACGCGGACAGAGACAGAGGCAGAGACAGAGACAGAGGGAGAGACCGAGACAGAGACAGAGACTGAGACGGAGACAGAGACAGCGGCAGAGACAGGGACGGAGACAGAGACAGAGACACAGACAGAGACAGAGACAGAGACAGAGACAGAGACAGAGACGGAGACAGAGACAGAGGCAGAGACAGAGACAGAGACAGAGACAGGGACAGAGCCAGAAACAGAGACAGAGAAAGATACGCGGACAGAGACAGGGGCAGAGACAGAGACAGAGAGTGAGACGGAGACAGAGACAGAGACTGAGACGGAGACAGAGACAGCGGCACAGACAGGGACGGAGACAGAGACAGAGACACAGACAGAGACAGAGACAGAGACAGAGACAGAGACAGAGACAGAGACAGAGACAGAGACAGAGACAGAGACAGAGAGAGAGACAGAGGCAGAGACAGAAACAGAGACAGAGACAGATACGCGGACAGAGACAGAGGCAGAGACAGAGACAGAGAGAGAGACGGAGACAGAGACAGAGACAGAAACAGAAACAGAGACAGAGACAGATACGCGGACAGAGACCGAGGCAGAAACAGAGACAGAGAGAGAGACGGAGACAGAGACAGAGACTGAGACGGAGACAGAGACAGAGACAGAGACAGAAACAGAAACAGAGTCAGAGACAGAGACAGAGACAGAGACAGAGACAGAGACAGAGACAGAGACAGAGACAGAAACAGAAACAGAGACAGAGACAGATACGCGGACAGAGACCGAGGCAGAAACAGAGACAGAGAGAGAGACGGAGACAGAGACAGAGACTGAGACGGAGACAGAGACAGCGGCAGAGACAGGGACGGAGACAGAGACAGAGACACAGACAGAGACAGAGGCAGAGACAGAGAGAGACAGAGACAGAGACAGAGACAGATACAGCGACAGAGGCATAGACAGAGACAGAGACAGAGTCAGCGGCAGGGACAATGAGAGGGACAGGGACAGAGACAGAGGCAGAGACAGAGACAGAGACAGAGACAGAGACAGAGACAGAGACAGATACAGAGAGAGAGACAGAGACACAGACAGAGACAGAGGTGCAGGAGACAAAGTCAGAGGCAGAGGTACAGGAGACAAAGACGGAGACAAGGACGGAGACAAAGACGGAGACAGAGACAGAGACGGGGACAGAGACAGAGACAGAGGCAGAGACAGAGACACAGACCGAGGAAGACACAGAGACAGATACAGAGAGAGAGACAGAGGCACAGACAGAGACAGAGGGGCAGGAGACAATGTCGGAGGCAGAGGTACAGGAGACAACGACGGAGACAAGGACGGAGACAAAGACGGAGACAGAGACGGAGACGGGGACAGAGACAGAGACGGAGACAGGGACAGAGACAGAGAGAGAGACAGAGACAGAGACACAGACAGAGGCAGAGAAGGAGACAGAGAAAGAGACAGAGTCAGAGGCAGAGACTGAGACTGACACAGAGACAGAGACAGAAACAGAGACGGAGACAAAGACCGAGACAGAGGCAGAGACACAGACAGAGACAGAGACAGAGACAGAGACAGAGACAGAGACAGAGACAGAGACAGAGACAGAAACAGAAACAGAGACAGAGACAGATACGCGGACAGAGACCGAGGCAGAAACAGAGACAGAGAGAGAGACGGAGACAGAGACAGAGACTGAGACGGAGACAGAGACAGCGGCAGAGACAGGGACGGAGACAGAGACAGAGACACAGACAGAGACAGAGACAGAGACAGAGACAGAGACTGAGACTGAGACAGAGACAGAGACAGAGACAGAGACTGAGGGAGAGACAGCGATAGTGACAGAGACAGATACAGACACAGAGACAGAGACAGAAACAGAGACAGTGACAGATACGCGGACAGAGACAGAGGCAGAGACAGAGACAGAGAGAGAGACGGAGACAGAGACAGAGACTGAGACGGAGACAGAGACAGCGGCAGAGACAGGGACGGAGACAGAGGCAGAGGCAGAGACAGGGACAGAGACAGAGACAGAGACTGAGGGAGAGACAGCGACAGAGACAGAGACAGAGACAGAGACAGAGACAGAGACAGAGACAGAGACAGAGACAGAGACTGAGACGGAGACAGAGAGAGCGGCAGAGACAGGGACGGAGACAGAGACAGAGACACAGACAGAGACAGAGACAGAGACAGAGACAGGGACAGAAACAGAGACAGAGACAGATACGCGGACAGAGACAGAGGCAGAGACAGAGACAGAGAGAGAGACGGAGACAGAGACAGAGACAGAAGCAGAAACAGAGACAGAGACAGATACGCGGACAGAGACCGAGGCAGAAACAGAGACAGAGAGAGAGACGTAGACAGAGACAGAGACTGAGACGGAGACAGAGACAGCGGCAGAGACAGGGACGGAGACAGAGACAGAGACACAGACAGAGACAGAGACAGAGACAGAGACTGAGACAGAGACAGAGACAGAGACAGAGACAGAGACAGAGACAGAAACAGAGACAGAGACAGAGACAGAGACAGAAACAGAGACAGATAAAGGTACGCGGACAGAGACAGAGGCAGAGACAGAGACGGAGACAAAGACCGAGACAGAGACAGAGACGGAGACGGAGGCAGAGACAGAGCCACGGACAGAGACGGAGACAGAGACAGAGCGAGAGACAGCGACAGAGACAGAGACAGAAACAGAAACAGAGACAGAGACAGATACGCGGACAGAGACCGAGGCAGAAACAGAGACAGAGAGAGAGACGGAGACAGAGACAGAGACAGAGAGAGAGACGTAGACAGAGACAGAGACTGAGACAGGGACGGAGACAGAGACAGAGACACAGACAGAGACAGAGACAGAGACAGAGACAGAGACAGAGACTGAGGGAGAGACAGCGACAGAGACATAGACAGATACAGACACAGAGACAGAGACAGAGACAGAGACAGAGACAGAGACAGAAACAGAGACAGAGACAGATACGCGGACAGAGACAGAGGCAGAGACAGAGACAGAGAGAGAGACGGAGACAGAGACAGAGACTGAGACGGAGACACAGACAGCGGCAGAGACAGGGACGGAGACAGAGACAGAGACACAGACAGAGACAGAGACAGAGACAGAGACAGAGACAGAGACAGAGACAGAGACGGAGACAGAGGCAGAGACAGAGCCAGGGGCAGAGACGGAGACAGAGACAGAGACGGAGACAGAGGGAGAGACAGCGACAGAGACAGAGACAGAGACAGAGACAGAGACAGAGACAGAGACAGAGACAGAGACAGAGACAGAGACAGAGACAGAGACAGAGACAGAGACAGAGACAGAGACAGAGACAGAGAAAGAGAAAGAGACAGAGACAGAGATAGAGACAGGGACAGAGACAGAGACAGAGACAGAGACAGAGACAGATACGGAGACAGAGGGAGAGACAGCGACAGAGACAGAGACAGAGACAGAGACAGAGACAGGGACAGAGACAGAGACAGAGACAGAAACAGAGACAGAGACAGATACGCGGACAGAGACAGAGGCAGAGACAGAGACACAGAGAGAGACGGAGACAGAGACAGAGACTGAGACGGAGACAGAGACAGCGGCATAGGCAGGGACGGAGACAGAGACAGGGACACAGACAGAGACAGAGACAGAGACAGAGACAGGGACAGAAACAGAGACAGAGACAGATACGCGGACAGAGACAGAGGCAGAGACAGAGACAGAGAGAGAGACGGAGACAGAGACAGAGACAGAAACAGAAACAGAGACAGAGACAGATACGCGGACAGAGACCGAGGCAGAAACAGAGACAGAGAGAGAGACGGAGACAGAGACAGAGACTGAGACGGAGACAGAGACAGCGGCAGAGACAGGGACGGAGACAGAGACAGAGACACAGACAGAGACAGAGACAGAGACAGAGACTAAGACAGAGACAGAGACAGAGACAGAGACAGAGACAGAGACAGAAACAGAGACAGAGACAGAGACAGAAACAGAGACAGATAAAGTACGCGGACAGAGACAGAGGCAGAGACAGAGACGGAGACAAAGACCGAGACAGAGACAGAGACGGAGACGGAGGCAGAGACAGAGCCACGGACAGAGACGGAGACAGAGACAGAGCGAGAGACAGCGACAGAGACAGAGACAGAAACAGAAACAGAGACAGAGACAGATACGCGGACAGAGACCGAGGCAGAAACAGAGACAGAGAGAGAGACGGAGACAGAGACAGAGACTGAGACGGAGACAGAGACAGCGGCAGAGACAGGGACGGAGACAGAGACAGAGACACAGACAGAGACAGTGACAGAGACAGAGACAGAGACAGAGACAGAGACAGAGACAGAGACTGAGGGAGAGACAGCGACAGAGACATAGACAGATACAGACACAGAGACAGAGACAGAGACAGAGACAGAAACAGAGACAGAGACAGATACGCGGACAGAGACAGAGGCAGAGACAGAGACAGAGAGAGAGACGGAGACAGAGACAGAGACTGAGACGGAGACACAGACAGCGGCAGAGACAGGGACGGAGACAGAGACAGAGACACAGACAGAGACAGAGACAGAGACAGAGACAGAGACAGAGACAGAGACAGAGACAGAGACAGAGACGGAGACAGAGGCAGAGACAGAGCCAGGGGCAGAGACGGAGACAGAGACAGAGACGGAGACAGAGGGAGAGACAGCGACAGAGACAGAGACAGAGACAGAGACAGAGACAGAGACAGAGACAGATACGCGGACAGAGACAGAGGCAGAGACAGAGACAGAGAGAGAGACGGAGACAGAGACAGAGACAGAGACAGAGACAGAGACAGAGACAGAGACGGAGACAGAGACAGACACAGAGACAGAGACAGAGACAGAGACAGAGACAGAGACAGAGACAGAGACAGAGACAGAGACAGAGAAAGAGACAGAGACAGAGACAGAGACAGAGATAGAGACAGAGACAGAGACAGAGACACAGCCAGAAACAGAGACAGAGAAAGATACGCGGACAGAGACAGAGGCAGAGACAGAGAGAGAGAGTGAGACGGAGATAGAGACAGAGACTGAGACGGAGACAGAGACAGCGGCAGAGACAGAGACGGAGACAGAGACAGAGACACAGACAGAGACAGAGACAGAGACAGAGACAGAGACAGAAACAGAGACAGAGACAGACACGCGGACAGAGACAGAGGCAGAGACAGAGACAGAGAGAGAGACGGAGACAGAGACAGAGACTGAGACGGAGACAGAGACAGCGGCAGAGACAGGGACGGAGACAGAGACAGAGACACAGACAGAGACAGAGACAGATACAGACACAGAGACAGAGACAGAGACAGAGACATAGACAGAGACAGAGACAGAGACAGAGACAGGGACAGAGACAGAGACAGAGGCAGAGACAGAGTCAGAGACAGAGACACAGACAGAGACAGAGACGGAGACAGAGGCAGAGACAGAGCCAGGGGCAGAGACGGAGACAGAGACAGAGACGGAGACAGAGGGAGAGACAGCGACAGAGACAGAGACAGAGACAGAGACAGAGACAGAGACAGAGACAGAGACAGAGACAGAGACAGAGACAGAGACAGAGACAGAGACAGAGACAGAGACAGAGACAGAGAAAGAGAAAGAGACAGAGACAGAGATAGAGACAGGGACAGAGACAGAGACAGAGACAGAGACAGAGACAGATACGGAGACAGAGGGAGAGACAGCGACAGAGACAGAGACAGAGACAGAGACAGAGACAGAGACAGAGACAGAGACAGAGCCAGGGGCAGAGACGGAGACAGAGACAGAGACAGAGACAGAGACAGAGACAGAGACAGAAACAGAGACAGAGACAGATACGCGGACAGAGACAGAGGCAGAGACAGAGACAGAGAGAGAGACGGAGACAGAGACAGAGACTGAGACGGAGACACAGACAGCGGCAGAGACAGGGACGGAGACAGAGACAGAGACACAGACAGAGACAGAGACAGAGACAGAGACAGAGACAGAGACAGAGACAGAGACGGAGACAGAGGCAGAGACAGAGCCAGGGGCAGAGACGGAGACAGAGACAGAGACGGAGACAGAGGGAGAGACAGCGACAGAGACAGAGACAGAGACAGAGACAGAGACAGAGACAGAGACAGAGACAGAGACAGAGACAGAGACAGAGACAGAGACAGAGACAGAGACAGAGACAGAGACAGAGACAGAGAAAGAGAAAGAGACAGAGACAGAGATAGAGACAGGGACAGAGACAGAGACAGAGACAGAGACAGAGACAGATACGGAGACAGAGGGAGAGACAGCGACAGAGACAGAGACAGAGACAGAGACAGAGACAGGGACAGAGACAGAGACAGAGACAGAAACAGAGACAGAGACAGATACGCGGACAGAGACAGAGGCAGAGACAGAGACACAGAGAGAGACGGAGACAGAGACAGAGACTGAGACGGAGACAGAGACAGCGGCAGAGGCAGGGACGGAGACAGAGACAGGGACACAGACAGAGACAGAGACAGAGACAGAGACAGAGACAGAGACAGAGACAGAGACAGAGACAGAGACAGTGACAGATACGCGGACAGAGACAGAGGCAGAGACAGAGACAGAGAGAGAGACGGAGACAGAGACAGAGACTGAGACGGAGACAGAGACAGCGGCAGAGACAGGGACGGAGACAGAGGCAGAGACAGAGCCAGGGACAGAGACAGAGACAGAGACTGAGGGAGAGACAGCGACAGAGACAGAGACAGAGACAGAGACAGAGACAGAGACAGAGACAGAGACAGAGACAGAGACTGAGACGGAGACAGAGAGAGCGGCAGAGACAGGGACGGAGACAGAGACAGAGACACAGACAGAGACAGAGACAGAGACAGAGACAGGGACAGAAACAGAGACAGAGACAGATACGCGGACAGAGACAGAGGCAGAGACAGAGACAGAGAGAGAGACGGAGACAGAGACAGAGACAGAAACAGAAACAGAGACAGAGACAGATACGCGGACAGAGACCGAGGCAGAAACAGAGACAGAGAGAGAGACGGAGACAGAGACAGAGACTGAGACGGAGACAGAGACAGCGGCAGAGACAGGGACGGAGACAGAGACAGAGACACAGACAGAGACAGAGACAGAGACAGAGACTAAGACAGAGACAGAGACAGAGACAGAGACAGAGACAGAGACAGAAACAGAGACAGAGACAGAGACAGAAACAGAGACAGATAAAGTACGCGGACAGAGACAGAGGCAGAGACAGAGACGGAGACAAAGACCGAGACAGAGACAGAGACGGAGACGGAGGCAGAGACAGAGCCACGGACAGAGACGGAGACAGAGACAGAGCGAGAGACAGCGACAGAGACAGAGACAGAAACAGAAACAGAGACAGAGACAGATACGCGGACAGAGACCGAGGCAGAAACAGAGACAGAGAGAGAGACGGAGACAGAGACAGAGACTGAGACGGAGACAGAGACAGCGGCAGAGACAGGGACGGAGACAGAGACAGAGACACAGACAGAGACAGTGACAGAGACAGAGACAGAGACAGAGACAGAGACAGAGACAGAGACTGAGGGAGAGACAGCGACAGAGACATAGACAGATACAGACACAGAGACAGAGACAGAGACAGAGACAGAAACAGAGACAGAGACAGATACGCGGACAGAGACAGAGGCAGAGACAGAGACAGAGAGAGAGACGGAGACAGAGACAGAGACTGAGACGGAGACACAGACAGCGGCAGAGACAGGGACGGAGACAGAGACAGAGACACAGACAGAGACAGAGACAGAGACAGAGACAGAGACAGAGACAGAGACAGAGACAGAGACAGAGACGGAGACAGAGGCAGAGACAGAGCCAGGGGCAGAGACGGAGACAGAGACAGAGACGGAGACAGAGGGAGAGACAGCGACAGAGACAGAGACAGAGACAGAGACAGAGACAGAGACAGAGACAGATACGCGGACAGAGACAGAGGCAGAGACAGAGACAGAGAGAGAGACGGAGACAGAGACAGAGACAGAGACAGAGACAGAGACAGAGACAGAGACGGAGACAGAGACAGACACAGAGACAGAGACAGAGACAGAGACAGAGACAGAGACAGAGACAGAGACAGAGACAGAGACAGAGAAAGAGACAGAGACAGAGACAGAGACAGAGATAGAGACAGAGACAGAGACAGAGACACAGCCAGAAACAGAGACAGAGAAAGATACGCGGACAGAGACAGAGGCAGAGACAGAGAGAGAGAGTGAGACGGAGATAGAGACAGAGACTGAGACGGAGACAGAGACAGCGGCAGAGACAGAGACGGAGACAGAGACAGAGACACAGACAGAGACAGAGACAGAGACAGAGACAGAGACAGAAACAGAGACAGAGACAGACACGCGGACAGAGACAGAGGCAGAGACAGAGACAGAGAGAGAGACGGAGACAGAGACAGAGACTGAGACGGAGACAGAGACAGCGGCAGAGACAGGGACGGAGACAGAGACAGAGACACAGACAGAGACAGAGACAGATACAGACACAGAGACAGAGACAGAGACAGAGACATAGACAGAGACAGAGACAGAGACAGAGACAGGGACAGAGACAGAGACAGAGGCAGAGACAGAGTCAGAGACAGAGACACAGACAGAGACAGAGACGGAGACAGAGGCAGAGACAGAGCCAGGGGCAGAGACGGAGACAGAGACAGAGACGGAGACAGAGGGAGAGACAGCGACAGAGACAGAGACAGAGACAGAGACAGAGACAGAGACAGAGACAGAGACAGAGACAGAGACAGAGACAGAGACAGAGACAGAGACAGAGACAGAGACAGAGACAGAGAAAGAGAAAGAGACAGAGACAGAGATAGAGACAGGGACAGAGACAGAGACAGAGACAGAGACAGAGACAGATACGGAGACAGAGGGAGAGACAGCGACAGAGACAGAGACAGAGACAGAGACAGAGACAGAGACAGAGACAGAGACAGAAACAGAGACAGAGACAGATACGCGGACAGAGACAGAGGCAGAGACAGAGACACAGAGAGAGACGGAGACAGAGACAGAGACTGAGACGGAGACAGAGACAGCGGCAGAGGCAGGGACGGAGACAGAGACAGGGACACAGACAGAGACAGAGACAGAGACAGAGACAGAGACAGAGACAGAGACAGAGACAGAGACAGAGACAGTGACAGATACGCGGACAGAGACAGAGGCAGAGACAGAGACAGAGAGAGAGACGGAGACAGAGACAGAGACTGAGACGGAGACAGAGACAGCGGCAGAGACAGGGACGGAGACAGAGACAGAGACACAGACAGAGACAGAGACAGAGACAGAGACAGAGACTGAGACTGAGACAGAGACAGAGACAGAGACAGAGACTGAGGGAGAGACAGCGATAGTGACAGAGACAGATACAGACACAGAGACAGAGACAGAAACAGAGACAGTGACAGATACGCGGACAGAGACAGAGGCAGAGACAGAGACAGAGAGAGAGACGGAGACGGAGACAGAGACTGAGACGGAGACAGAGACAGCGGCAGAGACAGGGACGGAGACAGAGGCAGAGACAGAGCCAGGGACAGAGACAGAGACAGAGACTGAGGGAGAGACAGCGACAGAGACAGAGACAGAGACAGAGACAGAGACAGAGACAGAGACAGAGACAGAGACAGAGACTGAGACGGAGACAGAGAGAGCGGCAGAGACAGGGACGGAGACAGAGACAGAGACACAGACAGAGACAGAGACAGAGACAGAGACAGGGACAGAAACAGAGACAGAGACAGATACGCGGACAGAGACAGAGGCAGAGACAGAGACAGAGAGAGAGACGTAGACAGAGACAGAGACTGAGACGGAGACAGAGACAGCGGCAGAGACAGGGACGGAGACAGAGACAGAGACACAGACAGAGACAGAGACAGAGACAGAGACTGAGACAGAGACAGAGACAGAAACAGAGACAGATAAAGGTACGCGGACAGAGACAGAGGCAGAGACAGAGACGGAGACAAAGACCGAGACAGAGACAGAGACGGAGACGGAGGCAGAGACAGAGCCACGGACAGAGACGGAGACAGAGACAGAGCGAGAGACAGCGACAGAGACAGAGACAGAAACAGAAACAGAGACAGAGACAGATACGCGGACAGAGACCGAGGCAGAAACAGAGACAGAGAGAGAGACGGAGACAGAGACAGAGACAGAGACTGAGACGGAGACAGAGACAGCGGCAGAGACAGGGACGGAGACAGAGACAGAGACACAGACAGAGACAGAGACAGAGACAGAGACAGAGACAGAGACTGAGGGAGAGACAGCGACAGAGACATAGACAGATACAGACACAGAGACAGAGACAGAGACAGAGACAGAGACAGAGACAGAAACAGAGACAGAGACAGATACGCGGACAGAGACAGAGGCAGAGACAGAGACAGAGAGAGAGACGGAGACAGAGACAGAGACTGAGACGGAGACACAGACAGCGGCAGAGACAGGGACGGAGACAGAGACAGAGACACAGACAGAGACAGAGACAGAGACAGAGACAGAGACAGAGACAGAGACAGAGACGGAGACAGAGGCAGAGACAGAGCCAGGGGCAGAGACGGAGACAGAGACAGAGACGGAGACAGAGGGAGAGACAGCGACAGAGACAGAGACAGAGACAGAGACAGAGACAGAGACAGAGACAGAGACAGAGACAGAGACAGAGACAGAGACAGAGACAGAGACAGAGACAGAGACAGAGACAGAGACAGAGAAAGAGAAAGAGACAGAGACAGAGATAGAGACAGGGACAGAGACAGAGACAGAGACAGAGACAGAGACAGATACGGAGACAGAGGGAGAGACAGCGACAGAGACAGAGACAGAGACAGAGACAGAGACAGGGACAGAGACAGAGACAGAGACAGAAACAGAGACAGAGACAGATACGCGGACAGAGACAGAGGCAGAGACAGAGACACAGAGAGAGACGGAGACAGAGACAGAGACTGAGACGGAGACAGAGACAGCGGCAGAGGCAGGGACGGAGACAGAGACAGGGACACAGACAGAGACAGAGACAGAGACAGAGACAGAGACAGAGACAGAGACAGAGACAGAGACAGAGACAGAGACAGTGACAGATACGCGGACAGAGACAGAGGCAGAGACAGAGACAGAGAGAGAGACGGAGACAGAGACAGAGACTGAGACGGAGACAGAGACAGCGGCAGAGACAGGGACGGAGACAGAGGCAGAGACAGAGCCAGGGACAGAGACAGAGACAGAGACTGAGGGAGAGACAGCGACAGAGACAGAGACAGAGACAGAGACAGAGACAGAGACAGAGACAGAGACAGAGACAGAGACTGAGACGGAGACAGAGAGAGCGGCAGAGACAGGGACGGAGACAGAGACAGAGACACAGACAGAGACAGAGACAGAGACAGAGACAGGGACAGAAACAGAGACAGAGACAGATACGCGGACAGAGACAGAGGCAGAGACAGAGACAGAGAGAGAGACGGAGACAGAGACAGAGACAGAAACAGAAACAGAGACAGAGACAGATACGCGGACAGAGACCGAGGCAGAAACAGAGACAGAGAGAGAGACGGAGACAGAGACAGAGACTGAGACGGAGACAGAGACAGCGGCAGAGACAGGGACGGAGACAGAGACAGAGACACAGACAGAGACAGAGACAGAGACAGAGACTAAGACAGAGACAGAGACAGAGACAGAGACAGAGACAGAAACAGAGACAGAGACAGAGACAGAAACAGAGACAGATAAAGTACGCGGACAGAGACAGAGGCAGAGACAGAGACGGAGACAAAGACCGAGACAGAGACAGAGACGGAGACGGAGGCAGAGACAGAGCCACGGACAGAGACGGAGACAGAGACAGAGCGAGAGACAGCGACAGAGACAGAGACAGAAACAGAAACAGAGACAGAGACAGATACGCGGACAGAGACCGAGGCAGAAACAGAGACAGAGAGAGAGACGGAGACAGAGACAGAGACTGAGACGGAGACAGAGACAGCGGCAGAGACAGGGACGGAGACAGAGACAGAGACACAGACAGAGACAGTGACAGAGACAGAGACAGAGACAGAGACAGAGACAGAGACAGAGACTGAGGGAGAGACAGCGACAGAGACATAGACAGATACAGACACAGAGACAGAGACAGAGACAGAGACAGAAACAGAGACAGAGACAGATACGCGGACAGAGACAGAGGCAGAGACAGAGACAGAGAGAGAGACGGAGACAGAGACAGAGACTGAGACGGAGACACAGACAGCGGCAGAGACAGGGACGGAGACAGAGACAGAGACACAGACAGAGACAGAGACAGAGACAGAGACAGAGACAGAGACAGAGACAGAGACAGAGACGGAGACAGAGGCAGAGACAGAGCCAGGGGCAGAGACGGAGACAGAGACAGAGACGGAGACAGAGGGAGAGACAGCGACAGAGACAGAGACAGAGACAGAGACAGAGACAGAGACAGAGACAGATACGCGGACAGAGACAGAGGCAGAGACAGAGACAGAGAGAGAGACGGAGACAGAGACAGAGACAGAGACAGAGACAGAGACAGAGACGGAGACAGAGACAGAGACGGAGACGGAGGCAGAGACAGAGCCACGGACAGAGACGGAGACAGAGACAGAGCGACAGACAGCGACAGAGACAGAGACAGAAACAGAAACAGAGACAGAGACAGATACGCGGACAGAGACCGAGGCAGAAACAGAGACAGAGAGAGAGACGGAGACAGAGACAGAGACAGAGACTGAGACGGAGACAGAGACAGCGGCAGAGACAGGGACGGAGACAGAGACAGAGACACAGACAGAGACAGAGACAGAGACAGAGACAGAGACAGAGACTGAGGGAGAGACAGCGACAGAGACATAGACAGATACAGACACAGAGACAGAGACAGAGACAGAGACAGAGACAGAGACAGAAACAGAGACAGAGACAGATACGCGGACAGAGACAGAGGCAGAGACAGAGACAGAGAGAGAGACGGAGACAGAGACAGAGACTGAGACGGAGACACAGACAGCGGCAGAGACAGGGACGGAGACAGAGACAGAGACACAGACAGAGACAGAGACAGAGACAGAGACAGAGACAGAGACAGAGACAGAGACGGAGACAGAGGCAGAGACAGAGCCAGGGGCAGAGACGGAGACAGAGACAGAGACGGAGACAGAGGGAGAGACAGCGACAGAGACAGAGACAGAGACAGAGACAGAGACAGAGACAGAGACAGAGACAGAGACAGAGACAGAGACAGAGACAGAGACAGAGACAGAGACAGAGAAAGAGAAAGAGACAGAGACAGAGATAGAGACAGGGACAGAGACAGAGACAGAGACAGAGACAGAGACAGATACGGAGACAGAGGGAGAGACAGCGACAGAGACAGAGACAGAGACAGAGACAGAGACAGGGACAGAGACAGAGACAGAGACAGAAACAGAGACAGAGACAGATACGCGGACAGAGACAGAGGCAGAGACAGAGACACAGAGAGAGACGGAGACAGAGACAGAGACTGAGACGGAGACAGAGACAGCGGCAGAGGCAGGGACGGAGACAGAGACAGGGACACAGACAGAGACAGAGACAGAGACAGAGACAGAGACAGAGACAGAGACAGAGACAGAGACAGAGACAGAGACAGTGACAGATACGCGGACAGAGACAGAGGCAGAGACAGAGACAGAGAGAGAGACGGAGACAGAGACAGAGACTGAGACGGAGACAGAGACAGCGGCAGAGACAGGGACGGAGACAGAGGCAGAGACAGAGCCAGGGACAGAGACAGAGACAGAGACTGAGGGAGAGACAGCGACAGAGACAGAGACAGAGACAGAGACAGAGACAGAGACAGAGACAGAGACAGAGACAGAGACTGAGACGGAGACAGAGAGAGCGGCAGAGACAGGGACGGAGACAGAGACAGAGACACAGACAGAGACAGAGACAGAGACAGAGACAGGGACAGAAACAGAGACAGAGACAGATACGCGGACAGAGACAGAGGCAGAGACAGAGACAGAGAGAGAGACGGAGACAGAGACAGAGACAGAAACAGAAACAGAGACAGAGACAGATACGCGGACAGAGACCGAGGCAGAAACAGAGACAGAGAGAGAGACGGAGACAGAGACAGAGACTGAGACGGAGACAGAGACAGCGGCAGAGACAGGGACGGAGACAGAGACAGAGACACAGACAGAGACAGAGACAGAGACAGAGACTAAGACAGAGACAGAGACAGAGACAGAGACAGAGACAGAAACAGAGACAGAGACAGAGACAGAAACAGAGACAGATAAAGTACGCGGACAGAGACAGAGGCAGAGACAGAGACGGAGACAAAGACCGAGACAGAGACAGAGACGGAGACGGAGGCAGAGACAGAGCCACGGACAGAGACGGAGACAGAGACAGAGCGAGAGACAGCGACAGAGACAGAGACAGAAACAGAAACAGAGACAGAGACAGATACGCGGACAGAGACCGAGGCAGAAACAGAGACAGAGAGAGAGACGGAGACAGAGACAGAGACTGAGACGGAGACAGAGACAGCGGCAGAGACAGGGACGGAGACAGAGACAGAGACACAGACAGAGACAGTGACAGAGACAGAGACAGAGACAGAGACAGAGACAGAGACAGAGACTGAGGGAGAGACAGCGACAGAGACATAGACAGATACAGACACAGAGACAGAGACAGAGACAGAGACAGAAACAGAGACAGAGACAGATACGCGGACAGAGACAGAGGCAGAGACAGAGACAGAGAGAGAGACGGAGACAGAGACAGAGACTGAGACGGAGACACAGACAGCGGCAGAGACAGGGACGGAGACAGAGACAGAGACACAGACAGAGACAGAGACAGAGACAGAGACAGAGACAGAGACAGAGACAGAGACAGAGACAGAGACGGAGACAGAGGCAGAGACAGAGCCAGGGGCAGAGACGGAGACAGAGACAGAGACGGAGACAGAGGGAGAGACAGCGACAGAGACAGAGACAGAGACAGAGACAGAGACAGAGACAGAGACAGATACGCGGACAGAGACAGAGGCAGAGACAGAGACAGAGAGAGAGACGGAGACAGAGACAGAGACAGAGACAGAGACAGAGACAGAGACGGAGACAGAGACAGACACAGAGACAGAGACAGAGACAGAGACAGAGACAGAGACAGAGACAGAGACAGAGACAGAGACAGAGAAAGAGACAGAGACAGAGACAGAGACAGAGATAGAGACAGAGACAGAGACAGAGACACAGCCAGAAACAGAGACAGAGAAAGATACGCGGACAGAGACAGAGGCAGAGACAGAGAGAGAGAGTGAGACGGAGATAGAGACAGAGACTGAGACGGAGACAGAGACAGCGGCAGAGACAGAGACGGAGACAGAGACAGAGACACAGACAGAGACAGAGACAGAGACAGAGACAGAGACAGAAACAGAGACAGAGACAGACACGCGGACAGAGACAGAGGCAGAGACAGAGACAGAGAGAGAGACGGAGACAGAGACAGAGACTGAGACGGAGACAGAGACAGCGGCAGAGACAGGGACGGAGACAGAGACAGAGACACAGACAGAGACAGAGACAGATACAGACACAGAGACAGAGACAGAGACAGAGACATAGACAGAGACAGAGACAGAGACAGAGACAGGGACAGAGACAGAGACAGAGACAGAGACAGAGTCAGAGACAGAGACACAGACAGAGACAGAGACGGAGACAAAGACCGAGACAGAGACAGAGACGGAGACAGAGGCAGAGACAGAGCCAGGGGCAGAGACGGAGACAGAGGCAGGGACAGAGACAGAGACAGAGACAGAGACAGAGACAGAGACAGAGACAGAGACAAGGACAGAGACAGAGACTGAGGGAGAGACAGCGACAGAGACAGAGACAGATACAGACACAGAGACAGAGACAGAGACAGAGACAGAAACAGAGACAGAGACAGATACGTGGACAGAGACAGAGGCAGAGACAGAGACAGAGACAGAGACAGAGACAGAGACAGAGACAGAGACAGAGACAGAGACAGAGATAGAGACAGAGACAGAGACAGAAACAGAGACAGAGACAGAGACAGAGACAGAAACAGAGACAGAGAAAGATACGCGGACAGAGACAGAGGCAGAGACAGAGACGGAGACAAAGACCGAGACAGAGACAGAGTCGGAGACAGAGGCAGAGACAGAGCCAGGGACAGAGACGGAGACAGAGACAGAGCGAGAGACAGCGACAGAGACAAAGACAGAGACAGAAACAGAAACAGAGACAGAGACAGAGACAGAGACAGAGACAGAGACAGAGACAGAGACAGAGGCAGAGTCAGAGACAGAGGCAGAGAAAGAGACAGTGACAGAGACAGTCATAGAGACAGAGACAGAGGCAGAGACAGAGACAGAGACAGAGACAGAGACAGAGACAGAAACAGAGACAGAGACAGAAACAGAGACAGAGAAAGGTACGCGGACAGACACAGAGACAGAGTCAGAGACAAAGACCGAGACAGAGACAGAGACGGAGACAGAGGCAGAAACAGGGCCAGGGACAGAGACGGAGACAGAGACAGAGCGAGAGACAGCGACAGAGACAGAGACAGAGACAGAGACAGAAACAGAAACAGAGACAGAGACAGATACGCGGACAGAGACCGAGGCAGAAACAGAGACAGAGAGAGAGACGGAGTCAGAGGCAGAGACTGAGACGGAGACAGAGACAGCGGCAGAGACAGGGACGGAGACAGAGACAGAGACACAGACAGAGACAGAGACAGAGACAGAGACTGAGACAGAGACAGAGACAGAGACAAGGACAGAGACAGAGACTGAGGGAGAGACAGCGACAGAGACAGAGACAGATACAGACACAGAGACAGAGACAGAGACAGAGACAGAAACAGAGACAGAGACAGATACGTGGACAGAGACAGAGGCAGAGACAGAGACAGAGACAGAGACAGAGACAGAGACAGAGACAGAGACAGAGACAGAGACAGAGACAGAGACAGAGACAGAGACAGAGACAGAGACAGAGATAGAGACAGAGACAGAGACAGAAACAGAGACAGAGACAGAGACAGAGACAGAAACAGAGACAGAGAAAGATACGCGGACAGAGACAGAGGCAGAGACAGAGACGGAGACAAAGACCGAGACAGAGACAGAGTCGGAGACAGAGGCAGAGACAGAGCCAGGGACAGAGACGGAGACAGAGACAGAGCGAGAGACAGCGACAGAGACAAAGACAGAGACAGAAACAGAAACAGAGACAGAGACAGAGACAGAGACAGAGACAGAGACAGAGGCAGAGTCAGAGACAGAGGCAGAGAAAGAGACAGTGACAGAGACAGTCATAGAGACAGAGACAGAGGCAGAGACAGAGACAGAGACAGAGACAGAGACAGAGACAGATACGGAGACAGAGGGAGAGACAGCGACAGAGACAGAGACAGAGACAGAGACAGAGACAGAGACAGAGACAGAGACAGAGACAGAGACAGAGACAGAGACAGAGACAGAGACAGAGACAGAGACAGAGACAGAGACGGAGACAGAGGCAGAGACAGATCCATGGACAGAGACAGAGACAGAGACAGAGGGAGAGACAGCGACAGAGACAGAGACAGAGACAGAGACAGAGACAGAGACAGAGACAGAGACAGAGACAGAGACAGAGACAGAGACAGAGACGGAGACAGAGACAGAGACAGAGACGGAGACAGAGGCAGAGACAGAGACACAGACACAGACAGATACAGAGACAGAGACAGAGACAGAGACAGATACGCGGACCGAGACAGAGGCAGAGACAGAGACAGAGAGAGAGACGGAGACAGAGACAGAGACTGAGACGGAGACAGAGACAGCGGCAGAGGCAGGCACGGAGACAGAGACAGGGACACAGACAGAGACAGAGACAGAGACAGAGACAGAGACAGATACAGAGACAGAGACAGAGACAGAGACAGAGACAGGAACAGAGACAGAGACAGATACGCGGACAGAGACAGAGGCAGAGACAGAGACAGAGGGAGAGACGGAGACAGAGACAGAGACTGAGACGGAGACAGAGACAGCGGCAGAGACAGGGACGGAGACAGAGACAGAGACACAGACAGAGACAGAGACAGAGACAGAGACAGAGACAGAGACAGATACGCGGACAGAGACAGAGGCAGAGACAGAGACGGAGACAGAGACAGAGACAGAGACAGAGACAGAGACAGAGACAGAGTCAGAGACAGAGACACAGACAGAGACAGAGACGGAGACAAAGACCGAGACAGAGACAGAGACAGATACGCGGACAGAGACCGAGGCAGAAACAGAGACAGAGAGAGAGACGGAGACAGAGACAGAGACTGAGGGAGAGACAGCGACAGAGACAGAGACAGAGAAAGAGACAGAGACAGAGACAGAGACAGAGACAGAGACAGAGACAGAGACAGAGACAGAGACAGAGACAGAGACAGAGACAGAGACAGAGACAGAGACGGAGACAGAGGCAGAGACAGAGCCATGGACAGAGACAGAGACAGAGACAGAGGGAGAGACAGCGACAGAGACAGAGACAGAGACAGAGACAGAGACAGAGACAGAGACAGAGACAGAGACAGAGACAGAGACAGAGACAGAGACAAAGACAGAGACAGAGACAGAGACAGAGACAGAGACAGAGACAGAGACAGAGACAGAGACAGAGACAGAGACAGAGACAGAGACAGAGACAGAGACAGAGACAGAAACAGAGACAGAGACACAGACAGAGACAGAGACAGAGACAGAGTCTGAGACAGAGACAGAGACAGAAACAGAGACAGAGACAGAAACAGAGACAGAGAAAGGTACGCGGACAGAGACAGAGACAGAGACAGAGACAGAGACAGAGACAGAGACAGAGACAGAGACAGAGACGGAGACAGAGACAGAGACAGAGACAGAGACAGAGACAGAGACAGAGACAGAGACAGACACAGAGACAGAGTCAGAGACAGAGACAGAGACAGAGACAGAAACAGAAACAGAGACAGAGACAGATACGCGGACAGAGACCGAGGCAGAAACAGAGACAGAGAGAGAGACGGAGACAGAGACAGAGGCTGAGACAGAGACGGAGACAGAGACAGAGACAGAGACAGAGACAGAGACAGAGACAGAGACAGAGGGAGAGACAGCGACAGAGACAGAGGGAGAGACAGCGACAGAGACAGAGACAGAGACAGAGACAGAGACAGAGACAGAGAAAGATACGCGGACAGAGACAGAGGCAGAGACAGAAACGGAGACAAAGACCGAGACAGAGACAGAGACGGAGACAGAGGCAGAAACAGGGCCAGGGACAGAGACGGAGACAGAGACAGAGCGAGAGACAGCGACAGAGACAGAGACAGAGACAGAGACAGAAACAGAAACAGAGACAGAGACAGATACGCGGACAGAGACCGAGGCAGAAACAGAGACAGAGAGAGAGACGGAGTCAGAGGCAGAGACTGAGACGGAGACAGAGACAGCGGCAGAGACAGGGACGGAGACAGAGACAGAGACACAGACAGAGACAGAGACAGAGACAGAGACAGAGACTGAGACAGAGACAGAGACAGAGACAAGGACAGAGACAGAGACTGAGGGAGAGACAGCGACAGAGACAGAGACAGATACAGACACAGAGACAGAGACAGAGACAGAGACAGAAACAGAGACAGAGACAGATACGTGGACAGAGACAGAGGCAGAGACAGAGACAGAGACAGAGACAGAGACAGAGACAGAGACAGAGACAGAGACAGAGACAGAGACAGAGACAGAGATAGAGACAGAGACAGAGACAGAAACAGAGACAGAGACAGAGACAGAGACAGAAACAGAGACAGAGAAAGATACGCGGACAGAGACAGAGGCAGAGACAGAGACGGAGACAAAGACCGAGACAGAGACAGAGTCGGAGACAGAGGCAGAGACAGAGCCAGGGACAGAGACGGAGACAGAGACAGAGCGAGAGACAGCGACAGAGACAAAGACAGAGACAGAAACAGAAACAGAGACAGAGACAGAGACAGAGACAGAGACAGAGACAGAGACAGAGGCAGAGTCAGAGACAGAGGCAGAGAAAGAGACAGTGACAGAGACAGTCATAGAGACAGAGACAGAGGCAGAGACAGAGACAGAGACAGAGACAGAGACAGAGACAGAAACAGAGACAGAGACAGAAACAGAGACAGAGAAAGGTACGCGGACAGACACAGAGACAGAGTCAGAGACAAAGACCGAGACAGAGACAGAGACGGAGACAGAGGCAGAAACAGGGCCAGGGACAGAGACGGAGACAGAGACAGAGCGAGAGACAGCGACAGAGACAGAGACAGAGACAGAGACAGAAACAGAAACAGAGACAGAGACAGATACGCGGACAGAGACCGAGGCAGAAACAGAGACAGAGAGAGAGACGGAGTCAGAGGCAGAGACTGAGACGGAGACAGAGACAGCGGCAGAGACAGGGACGGAGACAGAGACAGAGACACAGACAGAGACAGAGACAGAGACAGAGACTGAGACAGAGACAGAGACAGAGACAAGGACAGAGACAGAGACTGAGGGAGAGACAGCGACAGAGACAGAGACAGATACAGACACAGAGACAGAGACAGAGACAGAGACAGAAACAGAGACAGAGACAGATACGTGGACAGAGACAGAGGCAGAGACAGAGACAGAGACAGAGACAGAGACAGAGACAGAGACAGAGACAGAAACAGAGACAGAGACAGAGACAGAGACAGAAACAGAGACAGAGAAAGATACGCGGACAGAGACAGAGGCAGAGACAGAGACGGAGACAAAGACCGAGACAGAGACAGAGTCGGAGACAGAGGCAGAGACAGAGCCAGGGACAGAGACGGAGACAGAGACAGAGCGAGAGACAGCGACAGAGACAAAGACAGAGACAGAAACAGAAACAGAGACAGAGACAGAGACAGAGACAGAGACAGAGACAGAGGCAGAGTCAGAGACAGAGGCAGAGAAAGAGACAGTGACAGAGACAGTCATAGAGACAGAGACAGAGGCAGAGACAGAGACAGAGACAGAGACAGAGACAGAGACAGAGACAGATACGGAGACAGAGGGAGAGACAGCGACAGAGACAGAGACAGAGACAGAGACAGAGACAGAGACAGAGACAGAGACAGAGACAGAGACAGAGACAGAGACAGAGACAGAGACAGAGACAGAGACGGAGACAGAGGCAGAGACAGATCCATGGACAGAGACAGAGACAGAGACAGAGGGAGAGACAGCGACAGAGACAGAGACAGAGACAGAGACAGAGACAGAGACAGAGACAGAGACAGAGACAGAGACAGAGACAGAGACAGAGACGGAGACAGAGGCAGAGACAGATCCATGGACAGAGACAGAGACAGAGACAGAGGGAGAGACAGCGACAGAGACAGAGACAGAGACAGAGACAGAGACAGAGACAGAAACAGAGACAGAGACAGATACGCGGACAGAGACAGAGGCAGAGACAGAGACTGAGACGGAGACAGAGACAGCGGCAGAGACAGGGACGGAGACAGAGACAGAGACACAGACAGAGACAGAGACAGAGACAGAGTCTGAGACAGAGACAGAGACAGAAACAGAGACAGAGACAGAAACAGAGACAGAGAAAGGTACGCGGACAGAGACAGAGACAGAGACAGAGACAGAGACAGAGACAGAGACAGAGACAGAGACAGAGACAGAGACGGAGACAGAGACAGAGACAGAGACAGAGACAGAGACAGAGACAGAGACAGAGACAGACACAGAGACAGAGTCAGAGACAGAGACAGAGACAGAGACAGAAACAGAAACAGAGACAGAGACAGATACGCGGACAGAGACCGAGGCAGAAACAGAGACAGAGAGAGAGACGGAGACAGAGACAGAGGCTGAGACAGAGACGGAGACAGAGACAGAGACAGAGACAGAGACAGAGACAGAGACAGAGACAGAGGGAGAGACAGCGACAGAGACAGAGGGAGAGACAGCGACAGAGACAGAGACAGAGACAGAGACAGAGACAGAGACAGAGAAAGATACGCGGACAGAGACAGAGGCAGAGACAGAAACGGAGACAAAGACCGAGACAGAGACAGAGACGGAGACAGAGGCAGAAACAGGGCCAGGGACAGAGACGGAGACAGAGACAGAGCGAGAGACAGCGACAGAGACAGAGACAGAGACAGAGACAGAAACAGAAACAGAGACAGAGACAGATACGCGGACAGAGACCGAGGCAGAAACAGAGACAGAGAGAGAGACGGAGTCAGAGGCAGAGACTGAGACGGAGACAGAGACAGCGGCAGAGACAGGGACGGAGACAGAGACAGAGACACAGACAGAGACAGAGACAGAGACAGAGACAGAGACTGAGACAGAGACAGAGACAGAGACAAGGACAGAGACAGAGACTGAGGGAGAGACAGCGACAGAGACAGAGACAGATACAGACACAGAGACAGAGACAGAGACAGAGACAGAAACAGAGACAGAGACAGATACGTGGACAGAGACAGAGGCAGAGACAGAGACAGAGACAGAGACAGAGACAGAGACAGAGACAGAGACAGAGGCAGAGACAGAGACAGAGACAGAGATAGAGACAGAGACAGAGACAGAAACAGAGACAGAGACAGAGACAGAGACAGAAACAGAGACAGAGAAAGATACGCGGGCAGAGACAGAGGCAGAGACAGAGACGGAGACAAAGACCGAGACAGAGACAGAGTCGGAGACAGAGGCAGAGACAGAGCCAGGGACAGAGACGGAGACAGAGACAGAGCGAGAGACAGCGACAGAGACAAAGACAGAGACAGAAACAGAAACAGAGACAGAGACAGAGACAGAGACAGAGACAGAGACAGAGACAGAGGCAGAGTCAGAGACAGAGGCAGAGAAAGAGACAGTGACAGAGACAGTCATAGAGACAGAGACAGAGGCAGAGACAGAGACAGAGACAGAGACAGAGACAGAGACAGAAACAGAGACAGAGACAGAAACAGAGACAGAGAAAGGTACGCGGACAGACACAGAGACAGAGTCAGAGACAAAGACCGAGACAGAGACAGAGACGGAGACAGAGGCAGAAACAGGGCCAGGGACAGAGACGGAGACAGAGACAGAGCGAGAGACAGCGACAGAGACAGAGACAGAGACAGAGACAGAAACAGAAACAGAGACAGAGACAGATACGCGGACAGAGACCGAGGCAGAAACAGAGACAGAGAGAGAGACGGAGTCAGAGGCAGAGACTGAGACGGAGACAGAGACAGCGGCAGAGACAGGGACGGAGACAGAGACAGAGACACAGACAGAGACAGAGACAGAGACAGAGACTGAGACAGAGACAGAGACAGAGACAAGGACAGAGACAGAGACTGAGGGAGAGACAGCGACAGAGACAGAGACAGATACAGACACAGAGACAGAGACAGAGACAGAGACAGAAACAGAGACAGAGACAGATACGTGGACAGAGACAGAGGCAGAGACAGAGACAGAGACAGAGACAGAGACAGAGACAGAGACAGAGACAGAGACAGAGACAGAGACAGAGACAGAGACAGAGACAGAGACAGAGACAGAGACAGAGACAGAGACAGAGATAGAGACAGAGACAGAGACAGAAACAGAGACAGAGACAGAGACAGAGACAGAAACAGAGACAGAGAAAGATACGCGGACAGAGACAGAGGCAGAGACAGAGACGGAGACAAAGACCGAGACAGAGACAGAGTCGGAGACAGAGGCAGAGACAGAGCCAGGGACAGAGACGGAGACAGAGACAGAGCGAGAGACAGCGACAGAGACAAAGACAGAGACAGAAACAGAAACAGAGACAGAGACAGAGACAGAGACAGAGACAGAGACAGAGGCAGAGTCAGAGACAGAGGCAGAGAAAGAGACAGTGACAGAGACAGTCATAGAGACAGAGACAGAGGCAGAGACAGAGACAGAGACAGAGACAGAGACAGAGACAGAGACAGATACGGAGACAGAGGGAGAGACAGCGACGGAGACAGAGACAGAGACAGAGACAGAGACAGAGACAGTGACAGAGACAGAGACAGAGACAGAGACAGAGACAGAGACAGAGACAGAGACAGAGACAGAGACAGAGACGGAGACAGAGGCAGAGACAGATCCATGGACAGAGACAGAGACAGAGACAGAGGGAGAGACAGCGACAGAGACAGAGACAGAGACAGAGACAGAGACAGAGACAGAGACAGAGACAGAGACAGAGACAGAGACAGAGACAGAGACAGAGACGGAGACAGAGACAGAGACAGAGACGGAGACAGAGGCAGAGACAGAGCCATGGACAGAGACAGAGACAGAGACAGAGGGAGAGACAGCGACAGAGACAGAGACAGATACGGAGACAGAGGGGGAGACAGAGACAGAGACAGAGACGGAGACAGAGACAGAGAGAGAGACAGAGACAGAGACAGAGACAGAGATAGAAACAGAGACAGAGACAGATACGGGGACAGAGACAGAGGTAGAGACAGCGACAGAGGCAGAGACAGAGACACAGACACAGACAGATACAGAGACAGAGACAGAGACAGAGACAGATACGCGGACCGAGACAGAGGCAGAGACAGAGACAGAGAGAGAGACGGAGACAGAGACAGAGACTGAGACGGAGACAGAGACAGCGGCAGAGGCAGGCACGGAGACAGAGACAGGGACACAGACAGAGACAGAGACAGAGACAGAGACAGAGACAGATACAGAGACAGAGACAGAGACAGAGACAGAGACAGGAACAGAGACAGAGACAGATACGCGGACAGAGACAGAGGCAGAGACAGAGACAGAGGGAGAGACGGAGACAGAGACAGAGACTGAGACGGAGACAGAGACAGCGGCAGAGACAGGGACGGAGACAGAGACAGAGACACAGACAGAGACAGAGACAGAGACAGAGACAGAGACAGAGACAGAGACAGATACGCGGACAGAGACAGAGGCAGAGACAGAGACGGAGACAGAGACAGAGACAGAGACAGAGACAGAGACAGAGACAGAGACAGAGTCAGAGACAGAGACACAGACAGAGACAGAGACGGAGACAAAGACCGAGACAGAGACAGAGACAGATACGCGGACAGAGACCGAGGCAGAAACAGAGACAGAGAGAGAGACGGAGACAGAGACAGAGACTGAGGGAGAGACAGCGACAGAGACAGAGACAGAGAAAGAGACAGAGACAGAGACAGAGACAGAGACAGAGACAGAGACAGAGACAGAGACAGAGACAGAGACAGAGACAGAGACAGAGACGGAGACAGAGGCAGAGACAGAGCCATGGACAGAGACAGAGACAGAGACAGAGGGAGAGACAGCGACAGAGACAGAGACAGAGACAGAGACAGAGACAGAGACAGAGACAGAGACAGAGACAGAGACAGAGACAGAGACAAAGACAGAGACAGAGACAGAGACAGAGACAGAGACAGAGACAGAGACAGAGACAGAGACAGAGACAGAGACAGAGACAGAGACAGAGACAGAGACAGAGACAGAAACAGAGACAGAGACAGAGACAGAGACAGAGACAGAGACAGAGACAGAGACAGAGACAGAGACTGAGACAGAGACAGAGACAGAGACAGAGACAGAAACAGAAACAGAGACAGAGACAGATACGCGGACAGAGACCGAGGCAGAAACAGAGACAGAGAGAGAGACGGAGACAGAGACAGAGACTGAGACGGAGACAGAGACAGCGGCAGAGACAGGGACGGAGACAGAGACAGAGACACAGACAGAGACAGAGACAGAGACAGAGACTGAGGGAGAGACAGAGACAGAGACAGAGACAGAGACAGAGACAGAGACAGAGACAGGGACAGAGACAGAGACAGTGACAGAGACAGTCATAGAGACAGAGACAGAGGCAGAGACAGAGACAGAGACAGAGACAGAGACAGAGACAGATACGGAGACAGAGGGACAGACAGCGACAGAGACAGAGACAGAGACAGAGACAGAGGCAGAGACAGAGACAGTGAGAGAGACGGAGACAGAGACAGAGACTGAGACGGAGACAGAGACAGCGGCAGAGGAAAGGACGGAGACAGAGACAGGGACACAGACAGAGACAGAGACAGAGACAGAGACAGAGACAGAGACAGAGACAGAGACAGAGACAGATACAGAGACAGAGACAGAAACAGAGACAGAGACAGATACGCGGACAGAGACAGAGGCAGAGACAGAGACTGAGACGGAGACAGAGACAGCGGCAGAGACAGGGACGGAGACAGAGACAGAGACACAGACAGAGACAGAGACAGAGACAGAGTCTGAGACAGAGACAGAGACAGAAACAGAGACAGAGACAGAAACAGAGACAGAGAAAGGTACGCGGACAGAGACAGAGACAGAGACAGAGACAGAGACAGAGACAGAGACAGAGACAGAGACAGAGACGGAGACAGAGACAGAGACAGAGACAGAGACAGAGACAGAGACAGAGACAGAGACAGAGACAGACACAGAGACAGAGTCAGAGACAGAGACAGAGACAGAGACAGAAACAGAAACAGAGACAGAGACAGATACGCGGACAGAGACCGAGGCAGAAACAGAGACAGAGAGAGAGACGGAGACAGAGACAGAGGCTGAGACAGAGACGGAGACAGAGACAGAGACAGAGACAGAGACAGAGACAGAGACAGAGACAGAGGGAGAGACAGCGACAGAGACAGAGGGAGAGACAGCGACAGAGACAGAGACAGAGACAGAGACAGAGACAGAGACAGAGAAAGATACGCGGACAGAGACAGAGGCAGAGACAGAAACGGAGACAAAGACCGAGACAGAGACAGAGACGGAGACAGAGGCAGAAACAGGGCCAGGGACAGAGACGGAGACAGAGACAGAGCGAGAGACAGCGACAGAGACAGAGACAGAGACAGAGACAGAAACAGAAACAGAGACAGAGACAGATACGCGGACAGAGACCGAGGCAGAAACAGAGACAGAGAGAGAGACGGAGTCAGAGGCAGAGACTGAGACGGAGACAGAGACAGCGGCAGAGACAGGGACGGAGACAGAGACAGAGACACAGACAGAGACAGAGACAGAGACAGAGACAGAGACTGAGACAGAGACAGAGACAGAGACAAGGACAGAGACAGAGACTGAGGGAGAGACAGCGACAGAGACAGAGACAGATACAGACACAGAGACAGAGACAGAGACAGAGACAGAAACAGAGACAGAGACAGATACGTGGACAGAGACAGAGGCAGAGACAGAGACAGAGACAGAGACAGAGACAGAGACAGAGACAGAGACAGAGACAGAGACAGAGACAGAGATAGAGACAGAGACAGAGACAGAAACAGAGACAGAGACAGAGACAGAGACAGAAACAGAGACAGAGAAAGATACGCGGACAGAGACAGAGGCAGAGACAGAGACGGAGACAAAGACCGAGACAGAGACAGAGTCGGAGACAGAGGCAGAGACAGAGCCAGGGACAGAGACGGAGACAGAGACAGAGCGAGAGACAGCGACAGAGACAAAGACAGAGACAGAAACAGAAACAGAGACAGAGACAGAGACAGAGACAGAGACAGAGACAGAGACAGAGGCAGAGTCAGAGACAGAGGCAGAGAAAGAGACAGTGACAGAGACAGTCATAGAGACAGAGACAGAGGCAGAGACAGAGACAGAGACAGAGACAGAGACAGAGACAGAAACAGAGACAGAGACAGAAACAGAGACAGAGAAAGGTACGCGGACAGACACAGAGACAGAGTCAGAGACAAAGACCGAGACAGAGACAGAGACGGAGACAGAGGCAGAAACAGGGCCAGGGACAGAGACGGAGACAGAGACAGAGCGAGAGACAGCGACAGAGACAGAGACAGAGACAGAGACAGAAACAGAAACAGAGACAGAGACAGATACGCGGACAGAGACCGAGGCAGAAACAGAGACAGAGAGAGAGACGGAGTCAGAGGCAGAGACTGAGACGGAGACAGAGACAGCGGCAGAGACAGGGACGGAGACAGAGACAGAGACACAGACAGAGACAGAGACAGAGACAGAGACTGAGACAGAGACAGAGACAGAGACAAGGACAGAGACAGAGACTGAGGGAGAGACAGCGACAGAGACAGAGACAGATACAGACACAGAGACAGAGACAGAGACAGAGACAGAAACAGAGACAGAGACAGATACGTGGACAGAGACAGAGGCAGAGACAGAGACAGAGACAGAGACAGAGACAGAGACAGAGACAGAGACAGAGACAGAGACAGAGACAGAGACAGAGACAGAGACAGAGACAGAGATAGAGACAGAGACAGAGACAGAAACAGAGACAGAGACAGAGACAGAGACAGAAACAGAGACAGAGAAAGATACGCGGACAGAGACAGAGGCAGAGACAGAGACGGAGACAAAGACCGAGACAGAGACAGAGTCGGAGACAGAGGCAGAGACAGAGCCAGGGACAGAGACGGAGACAGAGACAGAGCGAGAGACAGCGACAGAGACAAAGACAGAGACAGAAACAGAAACAGAGACAGAGACAGAGACAGAGACAGAGACAGAGACAGAGACAGAGGCAGAGTCAGAGACAGAGGCAGAGAAAGAGACAGTGACAGAGACAGTCATAGAGACAGAGACAGAGGCAGAGACAGAGACAGAGACAGAGACAGAGACAGAGACAGATACGGAGACAGAGGGAGAGACAGCGACAGAGACAGAGACAGAGACAGAGACAGAGACAGAGACAGAGACAGAGACAGAGACAGAGACAGAGACAGAGACAGAGACAGAGACAGAGACAGAGACAGAGACAGAGACAGAGACGGAGACAGAGGCAGAGACAGATCCATGGACAGAGACAGAGACAGAGACAGAGGGAGAGACAGCGACAGAGACAGAGACAGAGACAGAGACAGAGACAGAGACAGAGACAGAGACAGAGACAGAGACAGAGACAGAGACAGAGACAGAGACGGAGACAGAGACAGAGACAGAGACGGAGACAGAGGCAGAGACAGAGCCATGGACAGAGACAGAGACAGAGACAGAGGGAGAGACAGCGACAGAGACAGAGACAGATACGGAGACAGAGGGGGAGACAGAGACAGAGACAGAGACGGAGACAGAGACAGAGAGAGAGACAGAGACAGAGACAGAGACAGAGATAGAAACAGAGACAGAGACAGATACGGGGACAGAGACAGAGGTAGAGACAGCGACAGAGGCAGAGACAGAGACACAGACACAGACAGATACAGAGACAGAGACAGAGACAGAGACAGATACGCGGACCGAGACAGAGGCAGAGACAGAGACAGAGAGAGAGACGGAGACAGAGACAGAGACTGAGACGGAGACAGAGACAGCGGCAGAGGCAGGCACGGAGACAGAGACAGGGACACAGACAGAGACAGAGACAGAGACAGAGACAGAGACAGATACAGAGACAGAGACAGAGACAGAGACAGAGACAGGAACAGAGACAGAGACAGATACGCGGACAGAGACAGAGGCAGAGACAGAGACAGAGGGAGAGACGGAGACAGAGACAGAGACTGAGACGGAGACAGAGACAGCGGCAGAGACAGGGACGGAGACAGAGACAGAGACACAGACAGAGACAGAGACAGAGACAGAGACAGAGACAGAGACGGAGACAGAGACAGAGGCAGAGACAGAGACAGAGACAGAGACAGGGACAGAGCCAGAAACAGAGACAGAGAAAGATACGCGGACAGAGACAGGGGCAGAGACAGAGACAGAGAGTGAGACGGAGACAGAGACAGAGACTGAGACGGAGACAGAGACAGCGGCACAGACAGGGACGGAGACAGAGACAGAGACACAGACAGAGACAGAGACAGAGACAGAGACAGAGACAGAGACAGAGACAGAGACAGAGACAGAGACAGAGACAGAGACAGAGACAGAGAGAGAGACAGAGGCAGAGACAGAAACAGAGACAGAGACAGATACGCGGACAGAGACAGAGGCAGAGACAGAGACAGAGAGAGAGACGGAGACAGAGACAGAGACAGAAACAGAAACAGAGACAGAGACAGATACGCGGACAGAGACCGAGGCAGAAACAGAGACAGAGAGAGAGACGGAGACAGAGACAGAGACTGAGACGGAGACAGAGACAGAGACAGAGACAGAAACAGAAACAGAGTCAGAGACAGAGACAGAGACAGAGACAGAGACAGAGACAGAGACAGAAACAGAAACAGAGACAGAGACAGATACGCGGACAGAGACCGAGGCAGAAACAGAGACAGAGAGAGAGACGGAGACAGAGACAGAGACTGAGACGGAGACAGAGACAGCGGCAGAGACAGGGACGGAGACAGAGACAGAGACACAGACAGAGACAGAGGCAGAGACAGAGAGAGACAGAGACAGAGACAGAGACAGATACAGCGACAGAGGCATAGACAGAGACAGAGACAGAGTCAGCGGCAGGGACAATGAGAGGGACAGGGACAGAGACAGAGGCAGAGACAGAGACAGAGACAGAGACAGAGACAGAGACAGAGACAGATACAGAGAGAGAGACAGAGACACAGACAGAGACAGAGGTGCAGGAGACAAAGTCAGAGGCAGAGGTACAGGAGACAAAGACGGAGACAAGGACGGAGACAAAGACGGAGACAGAGACAGAGACGGGGACAGAGACAGAGACAGAGGCAGAGACAGAGACACAGACCGAGGAAGACACAGAGACAGATACAGAGAGAGAGACAGAGGCACAGACAGAGACAGAGGGGCAGGAGACAATGTCGGAGGCAGAGGTACAGGAGACAACGACGGAGACAAGGACGGAGACAAAGACGGAGACAGAGACGGAGACGGGGACAGAGGCAGAGACGGAGACAGGGACAGAGACAGAGAGAGAGACAGAGACAGAGACACAGACAGAGGCAGAGAAGGAGACAGAGAAAGAGACAGAGTCAGAGGCAGAGACTGAGACTGACACAGAGACAGAGACAGAAACAGAGACGGAGACAAAGACCGAGACAGAGGCAGAGACACAGACAGAGACAGAGACAGAGACAGAGACAGAGACAGAGACAGAGACAGAGACAGAAACAGAAACAGAGACAGAGACAGATACGCGGACAGAGACCGAGGCAGAAACAGAGACAGAGAGAGAGACGGAGACAGAGACAGAGACTGAGACGGAGACAGAGACAGCGGCAGAGACAGGGACGGAGACAGAGACAGAGACACAGACAGAGACAGAGACAGAGACAGAGACAGAGACTGAGACTGA
>CAMAOD020000234.1:362500-514163 GCA_945859595.2 Megachile willughbiella
CAGAGACGGAGACAGAGGCAGAGACAGAGCCATGGACAGAGACAGAGACAGAGACAGAGGGACAGACAGCGACAGAGACAGAGACAGATACGGAGACAGAGGGGGAGACAGAGACAGAGACAGAGACGGAGACAGAGACAGAGAGAGAGACAGAGACAGAGACAGAGACAGAGATAGAAACAGAGACAGAGACAGATACGGGGACAGAGACAGAGGCAGAGACAGCGACAGAGGCAGAGACAGAGACACAGACACAGACAGATACAGAGACAGAGACAGAGACAGAGACAGATACGCGGACAGAGACAGAGGCAGAGACAGAGACAGAGAGAGAGACGGAGACAGAGACAGAGACTGAGACGGAGACAGAGACAGCGGCAGAGGCAGGCACGGAGACAGAGACAGGGACACAGACAGAGACAGAGACAGAGACAGAGACAGAGACAGATACAGAGACAGAGACAGAGACAGAGACAGAGACAGGAACAGAGACAGAGACAGATACGCGGACAGAGACAGAGGCAGAGACAGAGACAGAGGGAGACACGGAGACAGAGACAGAGACTGAGACGGAGACAGAGACAGCGGCAGAGACAGGGACGGAGACAGAGACAGAGACACAGACAGAGACAGAGACAGAGACAGAGACAGAGACAGAGACGGAGACAGAGACAGAGGCAGAGACAGAGACAGAGACAGAGACAGGGACAGAGCCAGAAACAGAGATAGAGAAAGATACGCGGACAGAGACAGGGGCAGAGACAGAGACAGAGAGTGAGACGGAGACAGAGACAGAGACTGAGACGGAGACAGAGACAGCGGCACAGACAGGGACGGAGACAGAGACAGAGACACAGACAGAGACAGAGACAGAGACAGAGACAGAGACAGAGACAGAGACAGAGACAGAGACAGAGAGAGAGACAGAGGCAGAGACAGAAACAGAGACAGAGACAGATACGCGGACAGAGACAGAGGCAGAGACAGAGACAGAGAGAGAGACGGAGACAGAGACAGAGACAGAAACAGAAACAGAGACAGAGACAGATACGCGGACAGAGACCGAGGCAGAAACAGAGACAGAGAGAGAGACGGAGACAGAGACAGAGACTGAGACGGAGACAGAGACAGCGGCAGAGACAGGGACGGAGACAGAGACAGAGACACAGACAGAGACAGAGGCAGAGACAGAGAGAGACAGAGACAGAGACAGAGACAGATACAGCGACAGAGGCATAGACAGAGACAGAGACAGAGTCAGCGGCAGGGACAATGAGAGGGACAGGGACAGAGACAGAGGCAGAGACAGAGACAGAGACAGAGACAGAGACAGAGACAGATACAGAGAGAGAGACAGAGACACAGACAGAGACAGAGGTGCAGGAGACAAAGTCAGAGGCAGAGGTACAGGAGACAAAGACGGAGACAAGGACGGAGACAAAGACGGAGACAGAGACAGAGACGGGGACAGAGACAGAGACAGAGGCAGAGACAGAGACACAGACAGAGACAGAGGGGCAGGAGACAATGTCGGAGGCAGAGGTACAGGAGACAACGACGGAGACAAGGACGGAGACAAAGACGGAGACAGAGACGGAGACGGGGACAGAGACAGAGACGGAGACAGGGACAGAGACAGAGAGAGAGACAGAGACAGAGACACAGACAGAGGCAGAGAAGGAGACAGAGAAAGAGACAGAGTCAGAGGCAGAGACTGAGACTGACACAGAGACAGAGACAGAAACAGAGACGGAGACAAAGACCGAGACAGAGGCAGAGACACAGACAGAGACAGAGACAGAGACAGAGACAGAGACAGAGACAGAGACAGAGACAGAGACAGAAACAGAAACAGAGACAGAGACAGATACGCGGACAGAGACCGAGGCAGAAACAGAGACAGAGAGAGAGACGGAGACAGAGACAGAGACTGAGACGGAGACAGAGACAGCGGCAGAGACAGGGACGGAGACAGAGACAGAGACACAGACAGAGACAGAGACAGAGACAGAGACAGAGACTGAGACTGAGACAGAGACAGAGGCAGAGACAGAGACAGAGAGAGAGACGGAGACAGAGACAGAGACAGAAGCAGAAACAGAGACAGAGACAGAGACAGAGACAGAGACAGAAACAGAGACAGAGACAGAGACAGAGACAGAGACAGAGACAGAGAAAGTGACAGAGACAGAGACAGAGACAGAGACAGAGACAGAGACAGAGGCAGAGACAGAGACAGAGACAGAGACAGATACGGAGACAGAGGGAGAGACAGCGACAGCGACAGAGACAGAGACAGAGACAGAGACAGAGACAGAGACAGAGACAGAGACAGAGACAGAGACAGAGACAGAGACAGAGACAGAGACAGAGACAGAGACAGAGGCAGAGACAGAGACAGAGACAGAGACAGAGACGGAGACAGAGGCAGAGACAGAGACAGAGGGAGAGACAGAGACAGAGACAGAGGGAGAGACAGCGACAGAGACAGAGACTGAGACAGAGACGGAGACAGAGACAGAGACAGAGACAGGGACAGAGACAGAGACAGAGACAGAGACGGAGACGGAGACAGAGACAGAGACAGAGACAGAGACAGAGACAGAGACAGAGACAGAGTCAGAGACAGAGACAGAGGCAGAGACAGAGACAGAGACAGAGACAGAGGCAGAGACAGTGACAGAGACGGCGACAGAGGCAGAGGCAGAGCCAGGGACAGAGACAGAGACAGAGACTTAGGGAGAGACAGAGACAGAGACAGAGACAGAGACAGAGACAGAGACAGAGACAGAGACAGAGACGGAGACAGAGACAGAGAGAGAGACAGAGACAGCGACAGAGACAGAGACAGAAACAGAGACAGAGACAGAGGCAGAGACAGAGCCAGGGGCAGAGACGGAGACAGAGGCAGAGACAGAGACAGAGACAGAGACAGAGACTGAGACGGAGACAGAGACAGCGGCAGAGACAGAGACAGAGACAGAGACAGAGACAGAGACAGAGACAGAGACAGAGACAGAGACAGAGACAGAGACAGAGGCAGAGGCAGAGACAGAGACAGAGACAGAGACAGAGACAGAGACAGAGGCAGAGACAGGGACAGAGACGGAGACCGAGGCAGAGACAGAGCCAGGGACAGAGACAGAGACAGAGACTGAGGGAGAGACAGCGACAGAGACAGAGACAGAGACAGAGACAGGGACGGAGACAGAGACAGAGACAGAGACAGAGACAGAGACAGAGACAGAGACAGAGACAGAGACAGAAACAGAGACAGAGACAGATACGGGGACAGAGATAGAGGCAGAGACAGAGACAGAGACAGAAACAGAGACAGAGACAGAGACAGAGACAGAGACAGAGACAGAGAAAGTGACAGAGACAGAGACAGAGACAGAGACAGAGACAGAGACAGAGACAGAGACAGAGACAGAGACAGAGACAGATACGGAGACAGAGGGAGAGACAGCGACAGCGACAGAGACAGAGACAGAGACAGAGACAGAGACAGAGACTTAGACAGAGACAGAGACAGAGACAGAGACAGAGACAGAGACAGAGACAGAGACAGAGACAGAGACAGAGACAGAGGGAGAGACAGCGACAGAGACAGAGGGAGAGACAGCGACAGAGACAGAGACAGAGACAGAGACAGAGACAGAGACAGAGACAGAGACAGGGACAGAGACAGAGACAGAGACAGAGACGGAGACGGAGACAGAGACAGAGACAGAGACAGAGACAGAGACAGAGACAGAGACAGAGTCAGAGACAGAGACAGAGGCAGAGACAGAGACAGAGACAGAGACAGAGGCAGAGACAGTGACAGAGACGGCGACAGAGGCAGAGACAGAGCCAGGGACAGAGACAGAGACAGAGACTTAGGGAGAGACAGAGACAGAGACAGAGACAGAGACAGAGACAGAGACAGAGACAGAGACAGAGACAGAGACGGAGACAGAGACAGAGAGAGAGACAGAGACAGCGACAGAGACAGAGACAGAAACAGAGACAGAGACAGAGGCAGAGACAGAGCCAGGGGCAGAGACGGAGACAGAGGCAGAGACAGAGACAGAGACAGAGACAGAGACTGAGACGGAGACAGAGACAGCGGCAGAGACAGAGACAGAGACAGAGACAGAGACAGAGACAGAGACAGAGACAGAGACAGAGACAGAGACAGAGACAGAGACAGAGGCAGAGGCAGAGACAGAGACAGAGACAGAGACAGAGACAGAGACAGAGGCAGAGACAGGGACAGAGACGGAGACCGAGGCAGAGACAGAGCCAGGGACAGAGACAGAGACAGAGACTGAGGGAGAGACAGCGACAGAGACAGAGACAGAGACAGAGACAGGGACGGAGACAGAGACAGAGACAGAGACAGAGACAGAGACAGAGACAGAGACAGAGACAGAGACAGAAACAGAGACAGAGACAGATACGGGGACAGAGATAGAGGCAGAGACAGAGACAGAGACAGAAACAGAGACAGAGACAGAGACAGAGACAGAGACAGAGACAGAGAAAGTGACAGAGACAGAGACAGAGACAGAGACAGAGACAGAGACAGAGACAGAGACAGAGACAGAGACAGAGACAGATACGGAGACAGAGGGAGAGACAGCGACAGCGACAGAGACAGAGACAGAGACAGAGACAGAGACAGAGACTTAGACAGAGACAGAGACAGAGACAGAGACAGAGACAGAGACAGAGACAGAGACAGAGACAGAGACAGAGACAGAGGGAGAGACAGCGACAGAGACAGAGGGAGAGACAGCGACAGAGACAGAGACAGAGACAGAGACAGAGACAGAGACGGAGACAGAGACAGAGACAGAGACAGAGACAGAGACAGAGACAGAGACAGAGACAGAGACAGACACAGAGACAGAGTCAGAGACAGAGACAGAGACAGAGACAGAAACAGAAACAGAGACAGAGACAGATACGCGGACAGAGACCGAGGCAGAAACAGAGACAGAGAGAGAGACGGAGACAGAGACAGAGGCTGAGACAGAGACGGAGACAGAGACAGAGACAGAGACAGAGACAGAGACAGAGACAGAGACAGAGGGAGAGACAGATACGTGGACAGAGACAGAGGCAGAGACAGAGACAGAGACAGAGACAGAGACAGAGACAGAGACAGAGACAGAGACAGAGACAGAGATAGAGACAGAGACAGAGACAGAAACAGAGACAGAGACAGAGACAGAGACAGAAACAGAGACAGAGAAAGATACGCGGACAGAGACAGAGGCAGAGACAGAGACGGAGACAGAGACTGAGACGGAGACAGAGACAGCGGCAGAGACAGAGACAGAGACAGAGACAGAGACAGAGACAGAGACAGAGACAGAGACAGAGACAGAGACAGAGACAGAGACAGAGGCAGAGGCAGAGACAGAGACAGAGACAGAGACAGAGACAGAGACAGAGGCAGAGACAGGGACAGAGACGGAGACAGAGGCAGAGACAGAGCCAGGGACAGAGACAGAGACAGAGACTGAGGGAGAGACAGCGACAGAGACAGAGACAGAGACAGAGACAGGTACGGAGACAGAGACAGAGACAGAGACAGAGACAGAGACAGAGACAGAGACAGAGACAGAGACAGAGACAGAGACAGAGACAGAAACAGAGACAGAGACAGATACGGGGACAGAGATAGAGGCAGAGACAGCGACAGAGGCAGAGACAGAGACACAGACACAGACAGATACAGAGACAGAGACGGAGATAGAGACAGAGACAGAGACAGAGACGGAGACAGAGACGGAGACAACGACCGAGACAGAGACAGAGACGGAGACAGAGGCAGACACAGAGCCAGGGACAGAGACGGAGACAGAGCAGAGGGAGAGACAGCGACAGAGACAGAGACGGAAACAGAGACAGAGACAGATACGCGGACAGAGACAGAGGCAGAAACAGAGACGGAGAGAGAGACGGAGACAGAGACAGAGACTGAGACGGAGACAGAGACAGCGGCAGGGACAGGGACGGAGACAGAGACAGAGACACAGACAGAGACAGAGACAGAGACAGAGACTGAGACAGAGACAGAGACAGAGACAGAGACAGAGACTGAGTGAGAGACAGCGATAGAGACAGAGACAGATACAGACACAGAGACAGAGACAGAGACAGAGACAGAAACAGAGACAGAGACAGATACGCGGACAGAGACAGAGGCAGAGACAGAGACAGAGAGAGAGAGACGGAGACAGAGACAGAGACTGTGACGGAGACAGAGACAGCGGCGGAGACAGGGACGGAGACAGAGATAGAGACAGAGACAGAGACAGAGACAGAGACACAGACAGAGACAGAGACAGAGACAGAGACAGAGACAGAGACAGAGACAGAGACAGAGACAGAGACAGAGACAGAGACAGAGACAGAGACAGAGACAGAGACAGAGACAGAGACAGAGACAGAGACAGAGACAGAGACAGAGACAGAGACAGAGACAGAGACAGAGACAGAGACAGAGACAGAGACAGAGACAGAGACAGAGACAGAGACAGAGACAGAGACAGAGTCAGAGACAGAGACGGAGACAGAGGCAGAGGCAGAGACAGAGCCACGGACAGGGACAGAGACAGAGACAGAGGGAGAGACAGCGACAGAGACAGAGACAGAGACAGAGACAGCGACAGAGACAGAGACAGAGACAGAGACAGAGACAGAGACAGAGACAGAGACAGAGATAGAGACAGAGACAGAGACAGAGACAGAGACAGAGACAGAGACAGAGACAGAGGCAGAGGCAGAGACAGAGACAGAGACAGAGACAGAGGCAGAGACAGGGACAGAGACGGAGACAGAGGCAGAGACAGAGATAGGGACAGAGACAGAGACAGAGACTGAGGGAGAGACAGCGACAGAGACAGAGACAGAGACAGAGACAGAGACGGAGACAGAGACAGAGACAGAGACAGAGACAGAGACAGAGACAGAGACAGAGACAGAGACAGAGACAGAGACGGAGACAGAGACGGAGACAAAGACCGAGACAGAGACAGAGACGGAGACAGAAGCAGACACAGAGCCAGGGACAGAGACTGAGACAGAGACAGATGGAGAGACAGCGACAGAGACAGAGACGGAAACAGAGACAGAGACAGATACGCGGACAGAGACAGAGGCAGAAACAGAGACGGAGAGAGAGACGGAGACAGAGACAGAGACAGAGACTGAGACTGAGACGGAGACAGAGACAGCGGCAGAGACAGGGACGGAGACAGAGGCAGAGACAGAGACTGAGTGAGAGACAGCGATAGAGACAGAGACAGATACAGACACAGAGACAGAGACAGAGACAGAAACAGAGACAGAGACAGATACGCGGACAGAGACAGAGGCAGAGACAGAGACAGAGAGAGAGACGGAGACAGAGACAGAGACTGAGACGGAGACAGAGACAGAGACAGAGACAGAGACAGAGACAGAGACAGAGACAGAGACAGAGACAGAGACAGAGACAGAGACAGAGGCAGAGGCAGAGACAGAGACAGAGACAGAGACAGAGGCAGAGACGGAGACAGAGACAGAGAGAGAGACAGAGACAGCGACAGAGACAGAGACAGAAACAGAGACAGAGACAGAGGCAGAGACAGAGCCAGGGGCAGAGACGGAGACAGAGGCAGAGACAGAGACAGAGACAGAGACAGAGACAGAGACGGCGACAGAGGCAGAGACAGAGCCAGGGACAGAGACAGAGACAGAGACTGAGGGAGAGACAGCGACAGAGACAGAGACAGTGATAGAGACAGAGACAGAGACAGAGACAGAGACGGAGAAGGAGACACAGACAGAGACAGAGACGGAGACAAAGACCGAGCCAGAGACAGAGACGGAGACAGAGGCAGAGACAGAGCCAGGGGCAGAGACGGAGACAGAGGCAGAGGCAGAGACAGAGACAGAGACAGAGACAGAGACAGAGACAGAGACAGAGACAGAGACTGAGACGGAGACAGAGACAGCGGCAGAGACAGAGACAGAGACAGAGACAGAGACAGAGACAGAGACAGAGACAGAGACAGAGACAGAGACAGAGACAGAGACAGAGACAGGCACAGAGACGGAGACAGAGGCAGAGACAGAGCCAGGGACAGAGACAGAGACACAGACTGAGGGAGAGACAGCGACAGAGACAGAGACAGAGACAGAGACAGGGACGGAGACAGAGACAGAGACAGAGACAGAGACAGAGACAGAGACAGAGACAGAGACAGAAACAGAGACAGAGACAGATACGGGGACAGAGATAGAGGCAGAGACAGCGACAGAGGCAGAGACAGAGACACAGACACAGACAGATACAGAGACAGAGACGGAGATAGAGACAGAGACAGAGACAGAGACGGAGACAGAGACGGAGACAAAGACCGAGAGAGAGACAGAGACGGAGACAGAGGCAGACACAGAGCCAGGGACAGAGACAGAGACAGAAACAGAGACAGAGACAGAGGCAGAGACAGAGCCAGGGGCAGAGACGGAGACAGAGGCAGAGACAGAGACAGAGACAGAGACAGAGACAGAGACGGCGACAGAGGCAGAGACAGAGCCAGGGACAGAGACAGAGACAGAGACTGAGGGAGAGACAGCGACAGAGACAGAGACAGTGATAGAGACAGAGACAGAGACAGAGACAGAGACGGAGAAGGAGACACAGACAGAGACAGAGACAGAGACAGAGACAGAGACAGAGACAGAGACTGAGACGGAGACAGAGACAGCGGCAGAGACAGAGACAGAGACGGAGACAGAGGCAGAGACAGAGCCAGGGACAGAGACAGAGACACAGACTGAGGGAGAGACAGCGACAGAGACAGAGACAGAGACAGAGACAGGGACGGAGACAGAGACAGAGACAGAGACAGAGACAGAGACAGAGACAGAGACAGAGACAGAAACAGAGACAGAGACAGATACGGGGACAGAGATAGAGGCAGAGACAGCGACAGAGGCAGAGACAGAGACACAGACACAGACAGATACAGAGACAGAGACGGAGATAGAGACAGAGACAGAGACAGAGACGGAGACAGAGACGGAGACAAAGACCGAGACAGAGACAGAGACGGAGACAGAGGCAGACACAGAGCCAGGGACAGAGACGGAGACAGAGACAGAGGGAGAGACGGAGACAGAGACAGCGGCAGAGACAGGGACGGAGACAGAGACAGAGACAGAGACAGAGGCAGAGACAGGGACAGAGACAGAGACAGAGACAGAGACAGAGACAGAGACAGAGACAGAGACGGAGACAAAGACCGAGACAGAGACAGAGACGGAGACAGAGGCAGAGACAGAGCCAGGGGCAGAGACGGAGACAGAGGCAGAGACAGAGACTGAGACAGAGACAGAGACAGAGACAGAGACAGAGACAGAGACTGAGACGGAGACAGAGACAGCGGCAGAGACAGAGACTGAGGGAGAGACAGCGACAGAGGCAGAGACAGATACAGACACAGAGACAGAGACAGAGACAGAGACAGAAACAGAGACAGAGACAGATACGCGGACAGAGACAGAGGCAGAGACAGAGACAGAGAGAGAGACGGAGACAGAGACAGAGACTGAGACGGAGACAGAGACAGCGGCAGAGACAGGGACGGAGACAGAGACAGAGACACAGACAGAGACAGAGACAGAGACAGAGACAGAGACAGAGACAGAGACAGAGACAGAGACAGAGACAGAGACAGGGACAGAGACAGAGACAGAGACAGAGACAGAGACAGAGACAGAGACAGAGTCAGAGACAGAGACACAGACAGAGACAGAGACAGAGACAGAGACAGAGACAGAGACAGAGACAGAGACAGGGACAGAGACAGAGACAGAGACAGAGACGGAGACAGAGACAGAGACTGAGACAGAGACAGAGACAGAGGCAGAGACAGAGACAGAGACAGAGACAGAGACACAGACACAGACAGAGACAGAGACGGAGACGGAGACAAAGACCGAGACAGAGACAGAGACGGAGACAGAGGCAGAGACAGAGCCAGGGGCAGAGACGGAGACAGAGGCAGAGCGAGAGACAGCGACAGAGACAGCGACAGAGACAGAGACAGAGACAGAGACAGAGACAGAGACAGAGACAGAGACAGAGACAGAGACAGAGACAGAAACAGAAACAGAAACAGAGACAGAGACAGATACGCGGACAGAGACCGAGGCAGAAACAGAGACGGAGAGAGAGACAGAGACAGAGACAGAGACTGAGACGGAGACAGAGACAGAGACAGAGACAGAGACAGAGACAGAGACAGAGTCAGAGACAGAGACACAGACAGAGACAGAGACAGAGACAGAGACAGAGACAGAGACAGAGACAGAGACAGAGACAGAGACAGAGACAGAGACAGAGACAGAGACAGAGACAGAGACAGAGACAGAGACAGAGACAGAGACAGAGTCAGAGACAGAGACACAGACAGAGACAGAGACGGAGACAGAGGGAGAGACAGCGACAGAGACAGAGACAGAGACAGCGGCAGAGACAGGGACGGAGACAGAGACAGAGACACAGACAGAGACAGAGACAGAGACAGAGACAGAGACAGAGACAGAGACAGAGACAGAGACAGAGACAGAGACAGAGACAGAGACAGAGACAGAGACAGAGACAGAGTCAGAGACAGAGACAGAGACAGAGACAGAGACAGAGACAGAGACAGAGACAGAGACAGAGACAGAGACAGAGGCAGAGACAGAGCCAGGGGCAGAGACGGAGACAGAGGCAGAGACAGAGACAGAGACCGAGACAGAGACAGAGACAGAGACAGAGACGGCGACAGAGGCAGAGACAGAGCCAGGGACAGAGACAGAGACAGAGACTGAGGGAGAGACAGCGACAGAGACAGAGACAGTGACAGAGACAGAGACAGAGACAGAGACAGAGACGGAGACAAAGACCGAGACAGAGACAGAGACGGAGACAGAGGCAGAGACAGAGCCAGGGGCAGAGACGGAGACAGAGGAAGAGACAGAGACTGAGACAGAGACAGAGACAGAGACAGAGACAGAGACAGAGACTGAGACGGAGACAGAGACAGCGGCAGAGACAGAGACAGAGACAGAGACAGAGACAGAGACAGAGACAGAGACAGAGGCAGAGACAGAGACAGAGACAGAGGCAGAGGCAGAGACAGAGACAGAGACAGAGACAGAGGCAGAGACAGGGACAGAGACGGAGACAGAGGCAGAGACAGAGCCAGGGACAGAGACAGAGACAGAGACTGAGGGAGAGACAGCGACAGAGACAGAGACAGAGACAGAGACAGGGACGGAGACAGAGGCAGAGACAGAGACAGAGACAGAGACAGAGACAGAGACAGAGACAGAGACAGAGACAGAGACAGAGACAGAGACACAGACAGATACAGAGACAGAGACGGAGATAGAGACAGAGACAGAGACAGAGACGGAGACAGAGACGGAGACAAAGACCGAGACAGAGACAGAGACGGAGACAGAGGCAGACACAGAGCCAGGGATAGAGACGGAGACAGAGACAGAGGGAGGGACAGCGACAGAGACAGAGACGGAAACAGAGACAGAGACAGATACGCGGACAGAGACAGAGGCAGAAACAGAGACGGAGAGAGAGACGGAGACAGAGACAGAGACTGAGACGGAGACAGAGACAGCGGCAGGGACAGGGACGGAGACAGAGACAGAGACACAGACAGAGACAGAGACAGAGACAGAGACAGAGACTGAGACAGAGACAGAGACAGAGACAGAGACAGAGACAGAGACAGAGACAGAGACTGAGTGAGAGACAGCGATAGAGACAGAGACAGATACAGACACAGAGACAGAGACAGAGACAGAGACAGAAACAGAGACAGAGACAGATACGCGGACAGAGACAGAGGCAGAGACAGAGACAGAGAGAGAGAGACGGAGACAGAGACAGAGACTGAGACGGAGACAGAGACAGCGGCGGAGACAGGGACGGAGACAGAGATAGAGACAGAGACAGAGACAGAGACAGAGACAGAGACAGAGACAGAGACAGAGACAGAGACAGAGACAGAGACAGAGACAGAGACAGAGACAGAGACAGAGACAGAGACAGAGACAGAGACAGAGACAGAGACAGAGACAGAGACAGATACAGAGACAGAGACAGAGACAGAGACAGAGACAGAGACAGAGACAGAGACAGAGACAGAGTCAGAGACAGAGACACAGACAGAGACAGAGACAGAGACAGAGACGGAGACAGAGGCAGAGACAGAGACAGAGACAGAGACAGAGACAGAGACAGAGACAGAGACAGAGACAGAGACAGAGACAGAGACAGAGACAGAGACAGAGACAGAGACAGAGACAGAGACAGAGACAGAGGCAGAGGCAGAGACAGAGACAGAGACAGAGACAGAGGCAGAGACAGGGACAGGGACGGCGACAGAGGCAGAGACAGAGCCAGGGACAGAGACAGAGACAGAGACTGAGGGAGAGACAGAGACAGAGACAGAGACAGAGACAGAGACAGAGACAGAGACAGAGACAGAGACAGAGACAGAGACAGAGACAGAGACAGAGACAGAGACAGAGACAGATACAGAGACAGAGACAGAGACAGAGACAGAGACAGAGACAGAGACAGAGACAGAGACAGAGTCAGAGACAGAGACACAGACAGAGACAGAGACAGAGACAGAGACGGAGACAGAGGCAGAGACAGAGACAGAGACAGAGACAGAGACAGAGACAGAGACAGAGACAGAGACAGAGACAGAGACAGAGACAGAGACAGAGACAGAGACAGAGACAGAGACAGAGACAGAGACAGAGGCAGAGACAGAGACACAGACAGAGACAGAGACAGAGACAGAGACGGAGACAGAGGCAGAGACAGAGACAGAGACAGAGACAGAGACAGAGACAGAGACAGAGACAGAGACAGAGACAGAGACAGAGACAGAGACAGAGACAGAGACAGAGACAGAGACAGAGACAGAGACAGAGGCAGAGGCAGAGACAGAGACAGAGACAGAGACAGAGGCAGAGACAGGGACAGGGACGGCGACAGAGGCAGAGACAGAGCCAGGGACAGAGACAGAGACAGAGACTGAGGGAGAGACAGAGACAGAGACAGAGACAGAGACAGAGACAGAGACAGAGACAGAGACAGAGACGGAGACAGAGACAGAGAGAGAGACAGAGACAGCGACAGAGACAGAGACAGAAACAGAGACAGAGACAGAGGCAGAGACAGAGCCAGGGGCAGAGACGGAGACAGAGGCAGAGACAGAGACAGAGACAGAGACAGAGACAGAGACAGAGACAGAGACGGCGACAGAGGCAGAGACAGAGCCAGGGACAGAGACAGAGACAGAGACTGAGGGAGAGACAGCGACAGAGACAGAGACAGTGACAGAGACAGAGACAGAGACAGAGACAGATACAGAGACGGAGACAAAGACCGAGACAGAGACAGAGACGGAGATAGAGGCAGAGACAGAGCCAGGGGCAGAGACGGAGACAGAGGCAGAGACAGAGACTGAGACAGAGACAGAGGCAGAGACAGAGACAGAGACAGAGACTGAGACGGAGACAGAGACAGCGGCAGAGACAGAGACAGAGACAGAGACAGAGACAGAGACAGAGACAGAGACAGAGACAGAGACAGAGGCAGAGACAGAGACAGAGACAGAGGCAGAGGCAGAGACAGAGACAGAGACAGAGACAGAGACAGAGACAGAGGCAGTGACAGGGACAGAGACGGAGACAGAGGCAGAGACAGAGCCAGGGACAGAGACAGAGACAGAGACTGAGGGAGAGACAGCGACAGAGACAGAGACAGAGACAGAGACAGGGACGGAGACAGAGACAGAGACAGAGACAGAGACAGAGACAGAAACAGAGACAGAGACAGATACGGGGACAGAGACAGAGGCAGAGACAGCGACAGAGGCAGAGACACAGGGAGAGACAGCGACAGAGACAGAGACGGAAACAGAGACAGAGACAGATACGCGGACAGAGACAGAGGCAGAGACAGAGACGGAGAGAGAGACGGAGACAGAGACAGAGACTGAGACGGAGACAGAGACAGCGGCAGGGACAGGGACGGAGACAGAGACAGAGACACAGACAGAGACAGAGACAGAGACAGAGACAGAGACAGAGACAGAGACAGAGACAGAGACAGAGACAGAGACAGAGACAGAGACAGAGACAGAGACAGAGACAGAGACAGAGACAGAGGCAGAGACAGAGACAGAGACAGAGGCAGAGGCAGAGACAGGGACAGAGACGGAGACAGAGGCAGAGACAGAGATAGGGACAGGGACAGAGACAGAGACTGAGGGAGAGACAGCGACAGAGACAGAGACAGAGACAGAGACAGAGACGGAGACAGAGACAGAGACAGAGACAGAGACAGAGACAGAGACAGAGACAGAGACAGAGACAGAAACAGAGACAGAGACAGATACGGGGACAGAGACAGAGGCAGAGACAGCGACAGAGGCAGAGACAGAGACACAGACACAGACAGATACAGAGACAGAGACGGAGATAGAGACAGAGACAGAGACAGAGACGGAGACAGAGACGGAGACAAAGACCGAGACAGAGACAGAGACGGAGACAGAGGCAGACACAGAGCCAGGGACAGAGACGGAGACAGAGACAGAGGGAGAGACAGAGACAGAGACAGAGACAGAGACAGAGACAGAGACAGAGACAGAGACAGAGTCAGAGACAGAGACACAGACAGAGACAGAGACGGAGACAGAGGGAGAGACAGCGACAGAGACAGAGACAGAGACAGAGACAGAGACAGAGACAGAGACAGAGACAGAGACAGAGACAGAGACAGAGACAGAGACAGAGACAGAGACAGGGACAGAAACAGAGACAGAGACAGATACGCGGACAGAGACAGAGGCAGAGACAGAGACAGAGAGAGAGACGGAGACAGAGACAGAGACTGAGACGGAGACAGAGACAGCGGCAGAGACAGGGACGGAGACAGAGACAGAGACACAGACAGAGACAGAGACAGAGACAGAGACAGAGACAGAGACTGAGACAGAGACAGAGACAGAGGCAGAGACAGAGACAGAAACAGAGACAGAGACAGAGACAAAGACAGAAACAGAGACAGGGAAAGGTACGCGGACAGAGACAGAGGCAGAGACAGAGACGGAGACAAAGACCGAATCAGAGACAGAGACGGAGACAGAGGCAGAGACGGAGCCAGGGACAGAGACGGAGACAGAGACAGAGCGAGAGACAGCGACAGAGACAGGGACAGAAACAGAAACAGAGACAGAGACAGATACGCGGACAGAGACCGAGGCAGAAACAGAGACAGAGAGAGAGACGGAGACAGAGACAGATACTGAGACGGAGACAGAGACAGCGGCAGAGACAGGGACGGAGACAGAGACAGAGACACAGACAGAGACAGAGACAGAGACAGAGACTGAGACAGAGACAGAGACAGAGACAGAGACAGAGACAGAGACAGAGACAGAGACTGAGGGAGAGACAGCGACAGAGGCAGAGACAGATACAGACACAGAGACAGAGACAGAGACAGAGACAGAAACAGAGACAGAGACAGATACGCGGACAGAGACAGAGGCAGAGACAGAGACAGAGAGAGAGACGGAGACAGAGACAGAGACTGAGACGGAGACAGAGACAGCGGCAGAGACAGGGACGGAGACAGAGACAGAGACACAGACAGAGACAGAGACAGAGACAGAGACAGAGACAGAGACAGACACAGAGACAGGGACAGAGACAGAGACAGAGACAGAGACAGAGACAGAGACAGAGACAGAGTCAGAGACAGAGACACAGACAGAGACAGAGACAGAGACAGAGACAGAGACAGAGACAGAGACAGAGACAGGGACAGAGACAGAGACAGAGACAGAGACGGAGACAGAGACAGAGACTGAGACAGAGACAGAGACAGAGGCAGAGACAGAGACAGAGACAGAGACAGAGACACAGACACAGACAGAGACAGAGACGGAGACGGAGACAAAGACCGAGACAGAGACAGAGACGGAGACAGAGGCAGAGACAGAGCCAGGGGCAGAGACGGAGACAGAGGCAGAGCGAGAGACAGCGACAGAGACAGCGACAGAGACAGAGACAGAGACAGAGACAGAGACAGAGACAGAGACAGAAACAGAAACAGAAACAGAGACAGAGACAGATACGCGGACAGAGACCGAGGCAGAAACAGAGACGGAGAGAGAGACAGAGACAGAGACAGAGACTGAGACGGAGACAGAGACAGAGACAGAGACAGAGACAGAGACAGAGACAGAGTCAGAGACAGAGACACAGACAGAGACAGAGACAGAGACAGAGACAGAGACAGAGACAGAGACAGAGACAGAGACAGAGACAGAGACAGAGACAGAGACAGAGACAGAGACAGAGACAGAGACAGAGACAGAGACAGAGACAGAGACAGAGACATAGACAGAGACAGAGACAGAGTCAGAGACAGAGACACAGACAGAGACAGAGACGGAGACAGAGGGAGAGACAGCGACAGAGACAGAGACAGAGACAGAGACAGAGACAGAGACAGAGACAGAGAAAGTGACAGAGACAGAGACAGAGATAGAGACAGAGACAGAGACAGAGACAGAGATAGATACGGAGACAGAGGGAGAGACAGCGACAGAGACAGAGACAGAGACAGAGACAGAGACAGAGACAGAGACAGAGATAGAGACAGAGACAGAGACAGAGACAGAGACAGAGACAGAGACAGAGACAGAGACAGAGTCAGAGACAGAGACAGAGACAGAGACAGAGACAGAGACAGAGACAGAGACAGAGACGGAGACAGAGGCAGAGACAGAGCCATGGACAGAGACAGAGACAGAGACAGAGGGAGAGACAGCGACAGAGACAGAGACTGAGGGAGAGACAGCGACAGAGACAGAGACAGATACAGACACAGAGACAGAGACAGAGACAGAGACAGAGACAGAGACAGACACAGAGACGGAGACAGAGACAGAGATAGAGACAGAGACAGAGACAGAGACAGAAACAGAGACAGAGACAGATACGGGGACAGAGACAGAAGCAGAGACAGAGACAGAGAGAGAGACGGAGGCAGAGACAGAGACTGAGACGGAGACAGAGACAGCGGCAGAGACAGGGACGGAGACAGAGACAGAGACACAGACAGAGACAGAGACAGAGACAGATACTGAGACAGAGACAGAGACAGAGACAGAGACAGAGACAGAGACAGAGACAGAGACAGAGACTGAGGGAGAGACAGCGACAGAGACACAGACAGAGACAGAAACAGAAACAGAGACAGAGACAGATACGCGGACAGAGACCGAGGCAGAAACAGAGACAGAGAGAGAGACGGAGGCAGAGACAGAGACTGAGACGGAGACAGAGACAGCGGCAGAGACAGGGACGGAGACAGAGACAGAGACACAGACAGAGACAGAGACAGAGACAGATACTGAGACAGAGACAGAGACAGAGACAGAGACAGAGACAGAGACAGAGACAGAGACAGAGACAGAGACAGAGACAGAGACAGAGACAGAGACAGAGACAGAGACAGAGACAGAGACAGAGACAGAGACAGAGACAGAGACAGAGACAGAAACAGAGACAGAGACAGATACGCGGACAGAGACAGAGGCAGAGACAGAGACAGAGAGAGAGACTGAGGCGGAGACAGAGACAGAGACAGAGACTGAGGGAGAGACAGAGACTGAGGGAGAGACAGAGACTGAGGGAGAGACAGCGACAGAGACAGAGACAGATACAGACACAGAGACAGAGACAGAGACAGAGACAGAGACAGAGACAGAGACAGAGACAGAAACAGAGACAGAGACAGATCCGCGGACAGAGACAGAGGCAGAGACAGAGACAGAGACAGAGACAGAGACAGAGACAGAGACAGAGACAGAGACAGAGACAGAGACAGAGACAGAGACAGAGAAAGAGAAAGAGACAGAGAAAGAGACAGAGACAGAGACAGAGACAGAGACAGAGACAGAGACAGAGACAGAGACAGAGACAGAGACAGAGACAGAGACAGAGACAGAGACAGAGACAGAGACAGAGACAGAGACAGAGACAGAGACAGAGAGAGAGACGGAGACAGAGACAGAGACTGAGACGGAGACAGAGACGGAGACAAAGACCGAGACAGAGACAGAGACGGAGACAGAGGCAGACACAGAGCCAGGGACAGAGACGGAGACAGAGACAGAGACAGATACGGAGACAGAGGGCGAGACAGCGACAGAGACAGAGACGGAGACAGAGACAGAGACAGAGACAGAGACAGAGACAGAGACAGAGACAGAGACAGAGACAGAGACAGAGACAGAGACAGAGACAGAGACAGAGACAGAGGCAGAGACGGAGACAGAGACAGAGACAGAGACAGAGACAGAGACACAGACAGAGACAGAGACAGAGACAGAGACAGAGACAGAGACAGGGACAGAAACAGAGACAGAAACAGAGACAGAGACAGATACGCGGACAGAGACAGAGGCAGAGACAGAGACAGAGAGAGAGACGGAGACAGAGACAGAGACTGAGACGGAGACAGAGACAGCGGCAGAGACAGGGACGGAGACAGAGACAGAGACACAGACAGAGACAGAGACAGAGACAGAGACTGAGACAGAGACAGAGACAGAGACAGAGACAGAAACAGAGACAGAGACAGAGACAAAGACAGAAACAGAGACAGAGAAAGGTACGCGGACAGAGACAGAGGCAGAGACAGAGACGGAGACAAAGACCGAATCAGAGACAGAGACGGAGACAGAGGCAGAGACGGAGCCAGGGACAGAGACGGAGACAGAGACAGAGCGAGAGACAGCGACAGAGACAGAGACAGAAACAGAAACAGAGACAGAGACAGATACGCGGACAGAGACCGAGGCAGAAACAGAGACAGAGAGAGAGACGGAGACAGAGACAGAGACTGAGACGGAGACAGAGACAGCGGCAGAGACAGGGACGGAGACAGAGACAGAGACACAGACAGAGACAGAGACAGAGACAGAGACAGAGACTGAGACAGAGACAGAGACAGAGACAGAGACAGAGACAGAGACAGAGACAGAGACTGAGGGAGAGACAGCGACAGAGGCAGAGACAGATACAGACACAGAGACAGAGACAGAGACAGAGACAGAAACAGAGACAGAGACAGATACGCGGACAGAGACAGAGGCAGAGACAGAGACAGAGAGGGAGACGGAGACAGAGACAGAGACTGAGACGGAGACAGAGACAGCGGCAGAGACAGGGACGGAGACAGAGACAGAGACACAGACAGAGACAGAGACAGAGACAGAGACAGAGACAGAGACAGAGACAGGGACAGAGACAGAGACAGAGACAGAGACAGAGTCAGAGACAGAGACACAGACAGAGACAGAGACAGAGACAGAGACAGAGACAGAGACAGAGACAGAGACAGGGACAGAGACAGAGACAGAGACAGAGACGGAGACAGAGACAGAGACTGAGACAGAGACAGAGACAGAGGCAGAGACAGAGACAGAGACAGAGACAGAGACACAGACACAGACAGAGACAGAGACGGAGACGGAGACAAAGACCGAGACAGAGACAGAGACGGAGACAGAGGCAGAGACAGAGCCAGGGGCAGAGACGGAGACAGAGGCAGAGCGAGAGACAGCGACAGAGACAGCGACAGAGACAGAGACAGAGACAGAGACAGAGACAGAGACAGAGACAGAGACAGAAACAGAAACAGAAACAGAGACAGAGACAGATACGCGGACAGAGACCGAGGCAGAAACAGAGACGGAGAGAGAGACAGAGACAGAGACAGAGACTGAGACGGAGACAGAGACAGAGACAGAGACAGAGACAGAGACAGAGACAGAGTCAGAGACAGAGACACAGACAGAGACAGAGACAGAGACAGAGACAGAGACAGAGACAGAGACAGAGACAGAGACAGAGACAGAGACAGAGACAGAGACAGAGACAGAGACAGAGACAGAGACAGAGACAGAGACAGAGACAGAGACAGAGACAGAGACAGAGTCAGAGACAGAGACACAGACAGAGACAGAGACGGAGACAGAGGGAGAGACAGCGACAGAGACAGAGACAGAGACAGAGACAGAGACAGAGACAGAGACAGAGACAGAGAAAGTGACAGAGACAGAGACAGAGATAGAGACAGAGACAGAGACAGAGACAGAGACAGATACGGAGACAGAGGGAGAGACAGCGACAGAGACAGAGACAGAGACAGAGACAGAGACAGAGACAGAGACAGAGACAGAGATAGAGACAGAGACAGAGACAGAGACAGAGACAGAGACAGAGACAGAGACAGAGTCAGACACAGAGACAGAGACAGAGACAGAGACAGAGACAGAGACAGAGACAGAGACGGAGACAGAGGCAGAGACAGAGCCATGGACAGAGACAGAGACAGAGACAGAGGGAGAGACAGCGACAGAGACAGAGACTGAGGGAGAGACAGCGACAGAGACAGAGACAGATACAGACACAGAGACAGAGACAGAGACAGAGACAGAGACAGAAACAGACACAGAGACGGAGACAGAGACAGAGATAGAGACAGAGACAGAGACAGAGACAGAAACAGAGACAGAGACAGATACGGGGACAGAGACAGAAGCAGAGACAGAGACAGAGAGAGAGACGGAGGCAGAGACAGAGACTGAGACGGAGACAGAGACAGCGGCAGAGACAGGGACGGAGACAGAGACAGAGACACAGACAGAGACAGAGACAGAGACAGATACTGAGACAGAGACAGAGACAGAGACAGAGACAGAGACAGAGACAGAGACAGAGACTGAGGGAGAGACAGCGACAGAGACACAGACAGAGACAGAAACAGAAACAGAGACAGAGACAGATACGCGGACAGAGACCGAGGCAGAAACAGAGACAGAGAGAGAGACGGAGGCAGAGACAGAGACTGAGACGGAGACAGAGACAGCGGCAGAGACAGGGACGGAGACAGAGACAGAGACACAGACAGAGACAGAGACAGAGACAGATACTGAGACAGAGACAGAGACAGAGACAGAGACAGAGACAGAGACAGAGACAGAGTCAGAGACAGAGACAGAGACAGAGACAGAGACAGAGACAGAGACAGAGACAGAGACGGAGACAGAGGCAGAGACAGAGCCATGGACAGAGACAGAGACAGAGACAGAGGGAGAGACAGCGACAGAGACAGAGACTGAGGGAGAGACAGCGACAGAGACAGAGACAGATACAGACACAGAGACAGAGACAGAGACAGAGACAGAGACAGAAACAGACACAGAGACGGAGACAGAGACAGAGATAGAGACAGAGACAGAGACAGAGACAGAAACAGAGACAGAGACAGATACGGGGACAGAGACAGAAGCAGAGACAGAGACAGAGAGAGAGACGGAGGCAGAGACAGAGACTGAGACGGAGACAGAGACAGCGGCAGAGACAGGGACGGAGACAGAGACAGAGACACAGACAGAGACAGAGACAGAGACAGAGACAGATACTGAGACAGAGACAGAGACAGAGACAGAGACAGAGACAGAGACAGAGACAGAGACTGAGGGAGAGACAGCGACAGAGACACAGACAGAGACAGAAACAGAAACAGAGACAGAGACAGATACGCGGACAGAGACCGAGGCAGAAACAGAGACAGAGAGAGAGACGGAGGCAGAGACAGAGACTGAGACGGAGACAGAGACAGCGGCAGAGACAGGGACGGAGACAGAGACAGAGACACAGACAGAGACAGAGACAGAGACAGATACTGAGACAGAGACAGAGACAGAGACAGAGACAGAGACAGAGACAGAGACAGAGACAGAGACAGAGACAGAGACAGAGACAGAGACAGAGACAGAGACAGAGACAGAGACAGAGACAGAAACAGAGACAGAGACAGATACGCGGACAGAGACAGAGGCAGAGACAGAGACAGAGAGAGAGACTGAGACGGAGACAGAGACAGAGACAGAGACTGAGGGAGAGACAGAGACTGAGGGAGAGACAGAGACTGAGGGAGAGACAGCGACAGAGACAGAGACAGATACAGACACAGAGACAGAGACAGAGACAGAGACAGAGACAGAGACAGAGACAGATCCGCGGACAGAGACAGAGGCAGAGACAGAGACAGAGACAGAGACAGAGACAGAGACAGAGACAGAGACAGAGACAGAGACAGAGACAGAGACAGAGAAAGAGAAAGAGACAGAGAAAGAGACAGAGACAGAGACAGAGACAGAGACAGAGACAGAGACAGAGACAGAGACAGAGACAGAGACAGAGACAGAGACAGAGACAGAGACAGAGACAGAGACAGAGACGGAGACAGAGACAGAGACAGAGACAGGGATAGAAACAGAGACAGAGACAGATACGCGGACAGAGACAGAGGCAGAGACAGAGACAGAGAGAGAGACGGAGACAGAGACAGAGACTGAGACGGAGACAGAGACAGCGGCAGAGACAGAGACAGAGACAGAGACAGAGACAGAGACAGAGACAGAGACAGAGACAGAGACAGAGACAGAGGCAGAGGCAGAGACAGAGACAGAGACAGAGACAGAGACAGAGGCAGAGACAGGCACAGAGACGGAGAAAGAGGCAGAGACAGAGACAGGGACAGAGACAGAGACACAGACTGAGGGAGAGACAGCGACAGAGACAGAGACAGAGACAGAGACAGGGACGGAGACAGAGACAGAGACAGAGACAGAGACAGAGACAGAGACAGAGACAGAGACAGAGACAGAGACAGAGACAGAGACAGAGACAGAGACAGAGACAGAGACAGAGACAGAGACAGAGACAGAGACAGAGACAGAGACAGAGACAGAGACAGAGGCAGAGGCAGAGACAGAGACAGAGACAGAGACAGAGGCAGAGACAGGGACAGAGACGGAGACAGAGACTGAGGGAGAGACAGCGACAGAGACAGAGACAGAGACAGAGACAGAGACGGAGACAGAGACAGAGACAGAGACAGAGACAGATACGGGGACAGAGACAGAGGCAGAGACAGCGACAGAGGCAGAGACAGAGACACAGACACAGACAGATACAGAGACAGAGACGGAGATAGAGACAGAGACAGAGACAGAGACGGAGACAGAGACGGAGACAAAGACCGAGACAGAGACAGAGACGGAGACAGAGGCAGACACAGAGCCAGGGACAGAGACGGAGACAGAGACAGAGGGAGAGACGGAGACAGAGGCAGACACAGAGCCAGGGACAGAGACGGAGACAGAGACAGAGGGAGAGACAGCGACAGAGACAGAGACGGAAACAGAGACAGAGACAGATACGCGGACAGAGACAGAGGCAGAAACAGAGACGGAGAGAGAGACGGAGACAGAGACAGAGACTGAGACGGAGACAGAGACAGCGGCAGAGACAGGGACGGAGACAGAGACAGAGACAGAGACTGAGTGAGAGACAGCGATAGAGACAGAGACAGATACAGACACAGAGACAGAGACAGAGACAGAGACAGAAACAGAGACAGAGACAGATACGCGGACAGAGACAGAGGCAGAGACAGAGACAGAGAGAGAGACGGAGACAGAGACAGAGACTGAGATGGAGACAGAGACAGCGGCAGAGACAGGGACGGAGACAGAGACAGAGACACAGACAGAGACAGAGACAGAGACAGAGACAGAGACAGAGACAGAGACAGAGACAGAGACAGAGACAGAGACAGAGACGGAGACAGAGACAGAGTCAGAGACAGAGACACAGACAGAGACAGAGACAGAGACAGAGACAGAGACAGAGACAGAGACAGAGACAGAGGCAGAGACAGAGACAGAGACAGGGGCAGAGACAGAGCCAGGGACAGAGACAGAGACAGAGACTGAGGGAGAGACAGCGACAGAGACAGAGACAGAGACAGAGACAGAGACAGAGACTGAGACGGAGACAGAGACAGCGGCAGAGACAGAGACAGAGACAGAGACAGAGACAGAGACGGAGACAGAGGCAGAGACAGAGACAGAGAGAGAGACAGAGACAGAGACAGAGACAGAGACAGAGACAGAGACAGAGACAGAGTCAGATACAGAGACAGAGACAGAGACTGAGACTGAGACAGAGACAGAGACAGAGACAGAGACGGAGACAGCGACAGAGACGGGGACAGAGACAGAGACAGAGGCAGAGACAGAGACACAGACCGAGGAAGACACAGAGACAGATACAGAGAGAGAGACAGAGACACAGACAGAGACAGAGGGGCAGGAGACAAAGTCGGAGGCAGAGGTACAGGAGACAAAGACGGAGACAAGGACGGAGACAAAGACGGAGACAGAGACAGAGACGGGGACAGAGAGAGAGAGGGAGACAGGGACAGAGACAGAGAGGGAGACAGAGACAGAGACACAGACAGAGGCAGAGACGGAGACAGAGAAAGAGACAGAGACAGAGGCAGAGACTGAGACGGACACAGAGACAGAGACAGAAACAGAGACGGAGACAAAGACCGAGACAGAGGCAGAGACGCAGACAGAGACAGAGACAGAGACAGAGACAGAGACAGAGACGGAGACAAAGACCGAGACGGAGGCAGAGACAATGGCAGAGAGGGAGACAGAGACAGAGACAGATGCAGATACAGACACAGAGACGGAGGCCGAGATAGAGACACAGACAGAGACAGAGACTGAGACAGAGTCAGAGACATAGACAGAGACATAGAGACATAGGCACGGAGGCAGGGATGCAGAGACAGAGACAAAGAGACCGAGTCAGAGACAGAAACAGAGACAGAGACGGAGACAGAGGCAGAGACAGAGAGAGAGACAGATACAGAGGCAGTGACAGAGACAGAGACAGAGACGGAGAGAGAGACCGAGACAGCGATAGAGACGGAGACAGACGCAGAGCCAGAGCCAGGGACAGAGACGGAGACGGAGACAGAGACAGAGACAGAGACAGAGACAGAGACAGGGAAAGGGACGGAGATAGAGACAGAGACAGAGACAGAGTCAGAGACAGAGACAGAGACAGAGACAGAGACAGAGACAGAGACAGAGACTGAGACAGAGACAGAGACATAGACGGAGACAAAGACAGAGACAGAGACAGAGACAGAGACAGATACGCGGACAGAGACAGAGGCAGAGACAGAGACAGAGAGAGAGACGGAGACAGAGACAGAGGGAGAGACACCGACAGCGGCAGAGACAGGGACGGAGACAGAGACAGGGACACAGACACAGACAGAGACAGAGTCAGAGACAGAGACACAGACAGAGACAGAGACGGAGATAGAGTCAGAGACAGAGACAGAGACGGAGACAGAGGCAGAGACAGAGCCAGGGACAGAGACAGAGACAGAGACAGAGCCAGGGACAGAGACGGAGACAGAGACAGAGACAGAGACAGAGGCAGAGACAGAGACAGAGACAGAGACAGAGACAGAGACAGAGACAGAGGCAGAGGCAGAGACAGAGACAGAGACAGAGACAGAGGCAGAGACAGGGACAGAGACGGCGACAGAGGCAGAGACAGACCCAGGGACAGAGACAGAGACAGAGACTGAGGGAGAGACAGAGACAGAGACAGAGACAGAGACAGAGACAGAGACAGAGACAGAGACGGAGACAGAGACAGAGAGAGAGACAGAGACAGCGACAGAGACAGAGACAGAAACAGAGACAGAGACAGAGGCAGAGACAGAGCCAGGGGCAGAGACGGAGACAGAGGCAGAGACAGAGACAGAGACAGAGACAGAGACAGAGACGGCGACAGAGGCAGAGACAGAGCCAGGGACAGAGACAGAGACAGAGACTGAGGGAGAGACAGCGACAGAGACAGAGACAGTGACAGAGACAGAGACAGAGGCAGAGACAGAGACGGAGAAGGAGACACAGACAGAGACAGAGACGGAGACAAAGACCGAGACAGAGACAGAGACGGAGACAGAGGCAGAGACAGAGAAAGGGGCAGAGACGGAGACAGAGGCAGAGACAGAGACTGAGACAGAGACAGAGACAGAGACGGAGACAGAGACAGAGACTGAGACGGAGACAGAGACAGCGGCAGAGACAGAGACAGAGACAGAGACAGAGACAGAGACAGAGACAGAGACAGAGACAGAGGCAGAGACAGAGACAGAGACAGAGGCAGAGGCAGAGACAGAGACAGAGACAGAGACAGAGACTGAGGGAGAGACAGCGACAGAGACAGAGACAGAGACAGAGACAGGGACGGAGACAGAGACAGAGACAGAGACAGAGACAGAGACAGAGACAGAGACAGAGACAGAGACAGAGACAGAAACAGAGACAGAGACAGATACGGGGACAGAGATAGAGGCAGAGACAGCGACAGAGGCAGAGACAGAGACACAGACACAGACAGATACAGAGACAGAGACGGAGATAGAGACAGAGACAGAGACAGAGACGGAGACAGAGACGGAGACAAAGACCGAGACAGAGACAGAGACGGAGACAGAGGCAGACACAGAGCCAGGGACAGAGACGGAGACAGAGACAGAGGGAGAGACAGCGACAGAGACAGAGACGGAAACAGAGACAGAGACAGATACGCGGACAGAGACAGAGGCAGAAACAGAGACGGAGAGAGAGACGGAGACAGAGACAGAGACTGAGACGGAGACAGAGACAGCGGCAGGGACAGGGAAGGAGACAGAGACAGAGACACAGACAGAGACAGAGACAGAGACAGAGACAGAGACAGAGACAGAGACAGAGACAGAGACAGTGACAGAGACAGAGACAGAGACAGAGACAGAGACGGAGAAGGAGACACAGACAGAGACAGAGACGGAGACAAAGACCGAGACAGAGACAGATACGCGGACAGAGACAGAGGCAGAGACAGAGACAGAGAGAGAGACGGAGACAGAGACAGAGACTGAGACGGAGACAGAGACAGCGGCAGAGACAGGGACGGAGACAGAGACAGAGACACAGACAGAGACAGAGACAGAGACAGAGACAGAGACAGAGACAGAGACAGAGACAGATACAGAGGTAGAGACAGAGACAGAGACAGAGATAGAGACAGAGACAGAGACAGAGACAGAGACAGAGACAGAGGGAGAGACAGCGACAGAGACAGAGACGGAGACAGAGACAGAGACAGAGACAGAGACAGAGACAGAGACAGAGACAGAGACAGAGACAGCGGCAGAGACAGGGACGGAGACAGAGACCGAGACAGAGACAGAGACAGAGACAGAGACAGAGACAGAGACAGAGACAGAGACAGAGACAGAGACAGATACAGAGGTAGAGACAGAGACAGAGACAGAGATAGAGACAGAGACAGAGACAGAGACAGAGACAGAGACAGAGACAGAGGGAGAGACAGCGACAGAGACAGAGACGGAGACAGAGACAGAGACAGAGACAGAGACAGAGACAGAGACAGAGACAGAGACAGAGACAGAGACAGAGACAGAGACAGAGACAGAGGCAGAGCCGGAGACAGAGACAGAGACAGAGACAGAGACAGAGACAGAGACAGAGGGAGAGACAGCGACAGAGACAGAGACAGAGACAGAGACAGAGACAGAGACAGAGACAGAGACAGAGACAGAGACAGAGACAGAGACAGAGACAGATACAGAGACAGAGACAGAGACAGATACGCGGACAGAGACAGAGGCAGAGACAGAGACAGAGAGAGAGACGGAGACAGAGACAGAGACTGAGACGGAGACAGAGACAGCGGCAGAGGCAGGGACGGAGACAGTGACAGGGACCCAGACAGAGACAGAGACAGAGACAGAGACAGAGACAGAGACAGAGACAGAGACAGAGACAGAGACAGAGACAGAGACAGAGACTGAGACGGAGACAGAGACAGCGGCAGAGACAGGGACGGAGACAGAGACAGAGACACAGACAGAGACAGAGACAGAGACAGAGACAGAGACAGGGACAGAGACAGAGGCAGAAACAGAGACGGAGAGAGAGACGGAGACAGAGACAGAGACTGAGACGGAGACAGAGACAGCGGCAGAGACAGGGACGGAGACAGAGACAGAGACAGAGACAGAGACAGAGACGGAGATAGAGACAGAGATAGAGACAGAGACAGAGACAGAGACAGAGACAGAGACAGAGACAGAGACAGAGACAGAGACAGAGGCAGAGGCAGAGACAGAGACAGAGACAGAGACAGAGGCAGAGACAGGGACAGAGACGGCGACAGAGGCAGAGACAGAGCCAGGGACAGAGACGGAGACTGAGACAGAGACAGAGACAGAGACAGAGACAGAGACAGAGACAGAGACAGAGACGGAGACAGGGGCAGAGACAGAGCCAGGGACAGAGACAGAGACAGAGACTGAGGGAGAGACAGCGACAGAGACAGAGACAGAGACAGAGACAGAGACAGAGACGGAGACAGAGACAGAGACAGAGACAGAGACAGAGACAGAGACAGAGACAGAGACAGAGGCAGAGACAGAAACAGAGACAGAGACAGATACGCGGACAGAGACAGAGGCAGAGACAGAGACAGAGAGAGAGACGGAGACAGAGACAGAGACTGAGACGGAGACAGAGACAGCGGCAGAGTCAGGGACGGAGACAGAGACAGAGACACAGACAGAGACAGAGACAGAGACAGAGACAGAGACAGAGACAGAGACAGAGACAGAGACAGAGACAGAGTCAGATACAGAGACAGAGACAGAGACTGAGACTGAGACAGAGACAGAGACAGAGACAGAGACGGAGACAGAGACAGAGACGGGGACAGAGACAGAGACAGAGGCAGAGACAGAGACACAGACCGAGGAAGACACAGAGACAGATACAGAGAGAGAGACAGAGACACAGACAGAGACAGAGGGGCAGGAGACAAAGTCGGAGGCAGAGGTACAGGAGACAAAGACGGAGACAAGGACGGAGACAAAGACGGAGACAGAGACAGAGACGGGGACAGAGAGAGAGAGGGAGACAGGGACAGAGACAGAGAGAGAGACAGAGACAGAGACACAGACAGAGGCAGAGACAGAGAGAGAGACAGAGACAGAGGCAGTGACAGAGACAGAGACAGAGACGGAGAGAGAGACCGAGACAGCGATAGAGACGGAGACAGACGCAGAGCCAGAGCCAGGGACAGAGACGGAGACGGAGACAGAGACAGAGACAGAGACAGAGACAGAGACAGAGACAGAGACAGAGACTGAGACAGAGACAGAGACATAGACGGAGACAAAGACAGAGACAGAGACAGAGACAGAGACAGATACGCGGACAGAGACAGAGGCAGAGACAGAGACAGAGAGAGAGACGGAGACAGAGACAGAGGGAGAGACACCGACAGCGGCAGAGACAGGGACGGAGACAGAGACAGGGACACAGACACAGACAGAGACAGAGTCAGAGACAGAGACACAGACAGAGACAGAGACGGAGATAGAGTCAGAGACAGAGACAGAGACGGAGATAGAGTCAGAGACAGAGACAGAGACGGAGACAGAGGCAGAGACAGAGCCAGGGACAGAGACAGAGACAGAGACAGAGCCAGGGACAGAGACGGAGACAGAGACAGAGACAGAGACAGAGACAGAGACGGAGACAGATACGCGGACAGGGACAGAGGCAGAGACAGAGACAGAGAGAGAGACGGAGACAGAGACAGAGACTGAGACGGAGACAGAGACAGCGGCAGAGACAGGGACGGAGACAGAGACAGGGACACAGACAGAGACAGAGACAGAGACAGAGACAGAGACAGATACGGAGACAGAGGCAGAGACAGAGCCAGGGACGGAGACAGAGACAGAGACAGAGGGAGAGACAGCGACAGCGGCAGAGACAGGGACGGAGACAGAGACAGGGACACAGGCACAGACAGAGACAGAGACAGAGGCAGAGACAGAGACAGAGACAGAGACAGAGGCAGAGACAGAGCCATGGACAGAGACAGAGACAGAGACAGAGGGAGAGACAGCGACAGAGACAGAGACAGAGACAGAGGGAGAGACAGCGACAGAGACAGAGACAGAGACAGAGACAGAGACAGAGACAGAGACAGAGACAGAGACAGAGACAGAGACAGAGACAGAGACAGAGACAGGGACAGAGACAGAGACACAGACAGAGACAGAGACAGAGACAGAGACAGAGGCAGAGCCATGGACAGAGACAGAGACAGAGACAGAGGGAGAGACAGCGACAGAGACAGAGACAGAGACAGAGACAGAGACAGAGACTGAGACAGAGACAGAGACAGAGACAGAGACAGAGAGAGAGACAGAGACAGAGACAGAGACAGAGACAGAGACAGAGAAAGAGACAGAGACAGACATAGAGACAGAGACAGAGACAGAGACAGAGGCAGAGACAGATACGGAGGCAGAGGGAGAGACAGCGACAGAGACAGAGACAGAGACAGAGACAGAGACAGAGAGAGAGACATAGACAGAGACAGAGACAGGGACAGAGACAGAGACAGAGACAGAGACAGAGACAGAGACAGAGACAGAGACAGAGACAGAGACAGAGACAGAGACAGAGGCAGAGGCAGAGACAGAGACAGAGACAGAGGCAGAGACAGGGACAGAGACAGAGACAGATACGCGGACAGAGACCGAGGCAGAAACAGAGACAGAGAGAGAGACGGAGACAGAGACAGAGACTGAGACGGAGACAGAGACAGCGGCAAAGACAGGGACGGAGACAGAGACAGAGTCACTGACACAGACAGAGACAGAGACAGAGACAGAGACTGAGACAGAGACAGAGACAGAGACAGAGACAGAGACAGAGACAGAGACAGAGACTGAGGGAGAGACAGCGACAGAGACAGAGACAGAGACAGACACAGAGACAGAGACAGAGACAGAGACAGAGACAGAGACAGAAACAGAGACAGAGACAGATACGCGTCAGAGACAGAGGCAGAGACAGACACAGAGAGAGAGACGGAGACAGAGACAGAGACTGAGACGGAGACAGAGACAGCGGCAGAGACAGGGACGGAGACAGAGACAGAGACAGAGACAGAGACAGAGACAGAGACAGAGACAGAGACAGAGACAGAGACAGATACAGAGACAGAGACAGAGTCAGAGACAGAGACACAGACAGAGACAGAGACAGAGACAGAGACAGAGACAGATACGCGGACAGAGACAGAGGCAGAGACAGAGACAGAGAGAGAGACGGAGACAGAGACAGAGACTGAGACGGAGACAGAGACAGCGGCAGAGACAGGGACGGAGACAGAGACAGAGACACAGACAGAGACAGAGACAGAGACAGAGACAGAGACAGAGACAGAGACAGAGACAGAGACAGAGACAGAGACAGAGACAGAGACTGAGACTGAGACAGAGACAGAGACGGAGACAGAGTCAGAGACAGAGACAGAGACAGAGACAGAGACAGAGACAGAGACAGAGAAAGAGACAGAGACAGAGACAGACATAGAGACAGAGACAGAGACAGAGACAGAGACAGAGACAGAGACAGAGACAGAGACAGATACGGAGACAGAGGCAGAGACAGAGCCAGGGACAGAGACAGAGACAGAGACAGAGGGAGAGACAGCGACAGCGGCAGAGACAGGGACGGAGACAGAGACAGGGACACAGGCACAGACAGAGACAGAGACAGAGGCAGAGACAGAGACAGAGACAGAGACAGAGGCAGAGACAGAGCCATGGACAGAGACAGAGACAGAGACAGAGGGAGAGACAGCGACAGAGACAGAGACAGAGACAGAGACAGAGACAGAGACAGAGACAGAGACAGAGACAGAGACAGAGACAGAGACAGAGACAGGGACAGAGACAGAGACACAGACAGAGACAGAGACCGAGACAGAGACAGAGACAGAGACAGAGACAGAGCCATGGACAGAGACAGAGACAGAGACAGAGGGAGAGACAGAGACTGAGACAGAGACAGAGACAGAGACAGAGACAGAGACAGAGACAGAGACAGAGACAGAGACTGAGGGAGAGACAGAGACAGAGACAGAGACAGAGACAGAGACAGAGACAGAGACAGAGACAGAGACAGAGACTGAGACAGAGACAGACATAGAGACAGAGACAGAGACACAGACAGAGACAGAGACAGAGACAGAGACAGAGACAGAGACGGAGACAGAGACAGAGACAGCGACAGAGGCAGAGACAGAGACAGAGACAGAGACAGATACGCGGACAGAGACCGAGGCAGAAACAGACACAGAGAGAGAGACGGAGACAGAGACAGAGACTGAGACGGTGACAGAGACAGCGGCAAAGACAGGGACGGAGACAGAGACAGAGACACAGACAGAGACAGAGACAGAGACAGAGACTGAGACAGAGACAGAGACAGAGACAGAGACAGAGACAGAGACAGAGACTGAGGGAGAGACAGCGACAGAGACAGAGACAGAGACAGACACAGAGACAGAGACAGAGACAGAGACAGAAACAGAGACAGAGACAGATACGCGGACAGAGACAGAGGCAGAGACAGACACAGAGAGAGAGACGGAGACAGAGACAGAGACTGAGACGGAGACAGAGACAGCGGCAGAGACAGGGACGCAGACAGAGATAGAGACAGAGACGGAGACAGAGACAGAGACAGAGACAGAGACAGAGGGAGAGACAGCGACGGAGTCAGAGACAGAGACAGAGACAGAGACAGAGACAGAGACAGAGACAGAGACAGAGACAGAGACAGAGACAGAGACAGAGTCAGAGACAGAGACACAGACAGAGACAGAGACAGAGACAGAGACAGAGACAGAGACAGAGACAGAGACGGAGACAGGGGCAGAGACAGAGCCAGGGACAGAGACAGAGACAGAGACTGAGGGAGAGACAGCGACAGAGACAGAGACAGAGACAGAGACAGAGACAGAGACGGAGACAGCGACAGAGACAGAGACAGAGACAGAGACAGAGAGAGAGACAGAGACAGAGACAGAGACAGAGACAGAGACAGGGACAGAGACAGAGACACAGACAGAGACAGAGACAGAGACAGAGACAGAGGCAGAGCCATGGACAGAGACAGAGACAGAGACAGAGGGAGAGACAGCGACAGAGACAGAGACAGAGACAGAGACAGAGACAGAGACTGAGACAGAGACAGAGACAGAGACAGAGACAGAGACAGAGACAGAGACAGAGACAGAGACAGAGGCAGAGGCAGAGACAGAGACAGAGACAGAGGCAGAGACAGGGACAGAGACAGAGACAGATACGCGGACAGAGACCGAGGCAGAAACAGAGACAGAGAGAGAGACGGAGACAGAGACAGAGACTGAGACGGAGACAGAGACAGCGGCAAAGACAGGGACGGAGACAGAGACAGAGTCACTGACACAGACAGAGACAGAGACAGAGACAGAGACTGAGACAGAGACAGAGACAGAGACAGATACGGAGACAGAGGCAGAGACAGAGCCAGGGACAGAGACAGAGACAGAGGCAGAGGGAGAGACAGCGACAGAGACAGAGACAGAGACAGAGACAGAGACAGAGAGGGAGACAGAGACAGAGACAGAGACAGGGACAGAGACGGAGACAGAGACAGAGACAGAGACAGAGACAGAGACAGAGACAGAGACAGAGGCAGAGGCAGAGACAGAGACAGAGACAGAGGCAGAGACAGGGACAGAGACAGAGACAGATACGCGGACAGAGACCGAGGCAGAAACAGAGACAGAGAGAGAGACGGAGACAGAGACAGAGACTGAGACGGAGACAGAGACAGCGGCAAAGACAGGGACGGAGACAGAGACAGAGTCACTGACACAGACAGAGACAGAGACAGAGACAGAGACTGAGACAGAGACAGAGACAGAGACAGAGACAGAGACAGAGACAGAGACAGAGACAGAGACTGAGGGAGAGACAGAGACAGAGACAGAGACAGAGACAGAGACAGATACAGAGACAGAGACAGAGTCAGAGACAGAGACACAGACAGAGACAGAGACAGAGACAGAGACAGAGACAGAGACAGAGACAGAGACAGAGACAGAGACAGAGACAGAGACAGAGACAGAGACAGAGACAGAGACAGAGACAGAGACAGAGACAGAGTCAGAGTCAGAGACAGAGACACAGACAGAGACAGAGACGGAGACAGAGGGAGAGACAGCGACAGAGACAGAGACAGAGACAGAGACAGAGACAGAGACAGAGACAGAGACAGAGACAGAGACAGAGACAGAGACAGAGACAGAGACAGAGACAGAGACAGAGACAGAGACAGAGGCAGAAACAGAGACAGAGACAGATACGCGGACAGAGACAGGGGCAGAGACAGAGACAGAGAGAGAGACGGAGGCAGAGACAGAGACTGAGACGGAGACAGAGACAGCGGCAGAGACAGGGACGGAGACAGAGACAGAGTCACAGACAGAGACAGAGACAGAGACAGAGACAGAGACAGAGACAGAGACAGAGACAGAGACAGAGACAGAGACAGAGACAGAGACAGAGACTGAGACTGAGACAGAGATAGAGACAGAGACAGAGACACAGACAGAGACAGAGACAGAGACAGAGACAGAGACAGAGACAGAGACAGAGACAGAGACAGCGACAGAGGCAGAGACAGAGACAGAGACAGAGACAGATACGCGGACAGAGACCGAGGCAGAAACAGACACAGAGAGAGAGACGGAGACAGAGACAGAGTCTGAGACGGTGACAGAGACAGCGGCAAAGACAGGGACGGAGACAGAGACAGAGACACAGACAGACACAGAGACAGAGACAGAGACTGAGACAGAGACAGAGACAGAGACAGAGACAGAGACAGAGACAGAGACTGAGGGAGAGACAGCGACAGAGACAGAGACAGAGACAGACACAGAGACAGAGACAGAGACAGAGACAGAGACAGAAACAGAGACAGAGACAGATACGCGGACAGAGACAGAGGCAGAGACAGACACAGAGAGAGAGACGGAGACAGAGACAGAGACTGAGACGGAGACAGAGACAGCGGCAGAGACAGGGACGCAGACAGAGATAGAGACAGAGACGGAGACAGAGACAGAGACAGAGACAGAGAGAGAGACAGAGACAGATACAGAGACAGAGACAGAGTCAGAGACAGAGACACAGACAGAGACAGAGACAGAGACAGAGACAGAGACAGAGACAGAGACAGAGACAGAGACAGAGACAGAGACAGAGACAGAGACAGAGTCAGAGACAGAGACACAGACAGAGACAGAGACGGAGACAGAGGGAGAGACAGCGACGGAGTCAGAGACAGAGACAGAGACAGAGACAGAGACAGAGACAGAGACAGAGACAGAGACAGAGACAGAGACAGAGACAGAGACAGAGACAGAGACAGAGACAGAGACAGAGACAGAGACAGAGACAGAGACAGAGACAGAGACAGAGACAGAGACAGAGATAGAGACAGAGGCAGAGGCAGAGACAGAGACAGAGACAGAGACAGAGGCAGAGACAGGAACAAAGACGGAGACAGAGGCAGAGACAGAGCCAGGGACAGAGACAGAGACAGAGACTGAGGGAGAGACAGCGACAGAGACAGAGACAGAGACAGAGACAGAGACAGAGACGGAGACAGAGACAGAGACAGAGACAGAGACAGAGACAGAGACAGAGACAGAGACAGAGACAGAAACAGAGACAGGGTAGATACGGGGACAGAGACAGAGGCAGAGACAGCGACAGAGGCAGAGACAGAGACACAGACACAGACAGATACAGAGACAGAGACGGAGATAGAGACAGAGACAGAGACAGAGACGGAGACAGAGACGGAGACAAAGACCGAGACAGAGACAGAGAGGGAGACAGAGGCAGAGACAGAGCCAGGGACAGAGACGGAGACAGAGACAGAGGGAGAGACAGCCACAGAGACAGAGACAGAAACAGAGACAGGGACAGATACGCGGACAGAGACAGAGGCAGAGACAGAGACAGAGAGAGAGACGGAGACAGAGACAGAGACAGCGGCAGAGACAGGGACGGAGACAGAGACAGGGACACAGACAGAGACAGAGACAGAGACAGAGACAGAGACAGAGACAGAGACAGAGACAGAGACAGAGACAGAGACAGAGACAGAGACAGAGACAGAGACAGAGACAGAGACAGAGACAGAGACAGAGACAGAGTCAGAGACAGAGACACAGACAGAGACAGAGACGGAGACAGAGGGAGAGACAGCGACGGAGTCAGAGACAGAGACAGAGACAGAGACAGAGACAGAGACAGAGACAGAGACAGAGACAGAGACAGAGACAGAGACAGAGACAGAGACAGAGACAGAGACAGAGACAGAGACAGAGACAGAGACAGAGACAGAGACAGAGACAGAGACAGAGACAGAGACAGAGACAGAGATAGAGACAGAGGCAGAGGCAGAGACAGAGACAGAGACAGAGACAGAGGCAGAGACAGGAACAAAGACGGAGACAGAGGCAGAGACAGAGCCAGGGACAGAGACAGAGACAGAGACTGAGGGAGAGACAGCGACAGAGACAGAGACAGAGACAGAGACAGAGACAGAGACGGAGACAGAGACAGAGACAGAGACAGAGACAGAGACAGAGACAGAGACAGAGACAGAGACAGAAACAGAGACAGGGACAGATACGGGGACAGAGACAGAGGCAGAGACAGCGACAGAGGCAGAGACAGAGACACAGACACAGACAGATACAGAGACAGAGACGGAGATAGAGACAGAGACAGAGACAGAGACGGAGACAGAGACGGAGACAAAGACCGAGACAGAGACAGAGAGGGAGACAGAGGCAGAGACAGAGCCAGGGACAGAGACGGAGACAGAGACAGAGGGAGAGACAGCCACAGAGACAGAGACAGAAACAGAGACAGGGACAGATACGCGGACAGAGACAGAGGCAGAGACAGAGACAGAGAGAGAGACGGAGACAGAGACAGAGACAGCGGCAGAGACAGGGACGGAGACAGAGACAGGGACACAGACAGAGACAGAGACAGAGACAGAGACAGAGACAGAGACAGAGACAGAGACAGAGACAGAGACAGAGACAGAGACAGAGGCAGAAACAGAGACAGAGACAGATACGCGGACAGAGACAGGGGCAGAGACAGAGACAGAGAGAGAGACGGAGACAGAGACAGAGACTGAGACGGAGACAGAGACAGCGGCAGAGACAGGGACGGAGACAGAGACAGAGTCACAGACAGAGACAGAGACAGAGACAGAGACAGAGGCAGAGACAGAGACAGAGACAGAGACAGAGACTGAGACTGAGACAGAGATAGAGACAGAGACAGAGACACAGACAGAGACAGAGACAGAGACAGAGACAGAGACAGAGACAGAGACAGAGACAGAGACAGAGACAGAGACAGAGACAGAGACAGAGACAGAGACAGAGACAGAGACAGAGACAGAGACAGAGACAGCGACAGAGGCAGAGACAGAGACAGAGACAGAGACAGATACGCGGACAGAGACCGAGGCAGAAACAGAGACAGAGAGAGAGACGGAGACAGAGACAGAGACTGAGACGCTGACAGAGACAGCGGCAAAGACAGGGACGGAGACAGAGACAGAGACACAGACAGAGACAGAGACAGAGACAGAGACTGAGACAGAGACAGAGACAGAGACAGAGACAGAGACAGAGACTGAGGGAGAGACAGCGACAGAGACAGAGACAGAGACAGAGACAGAGACAGAAACAGAGACAGAGACAGATACGCGGACAGAGACAGAGGCAGAGACAGACACAGAGAGAGAGATGGAGACAGAGACAGAGACTGAGACGGAGACAGAGACAGCGGCAGAGACAGGGACGCAGACAGAGATAGAGACAGAGACGGAGACAGAGACAGAGACAGAGACAGAGACAGAGACAGAGACAGAGACAGAGACAGATACAGAGACAGAGACAGAGTCAGAGACAGAGACACAGACAGAGACAGAGACAGAGACAGAGACAGAGACAGAGACAGAGACAGAGACAGAGACAGAGACAGAGACAGAGACAGAGACAGAGACAGAGACAGAGACAGAGACAGAGACAGAGACAGAGTCAGAGACAGAGACACAGACAGAGACAGAGACGGAGACAGAGGGAGAGACAGCGACAGAGACAGAGACAGAGACAGAGACAGAGACAGAGACTGAGACGGAGACAGAGACAGCGGCAGAGACAGGGACGCAGACAGAGATAGAGACAGAGACGGAGACAGAGACAGAGACAGAGACAGAGACAGAGACAGAGACAGAGACAGATACAGAGACAGAGACAGAGTCAGAGACAGAGACACAGACAGAGACAGAGACAGAGACAGAGACAGAGACAGAGACGGAGACAGAGGGAGAGACAGAGACAGAGACAGAGACAGAGACAGAGACAGAGACAGAGACAGAGACAGAGACAGAGACAGAGACAGAGACAGAGTCAGAGACAGAGACACAGACAGAGACAGAGACTGAGACGGAGACAGAGACAGCGGCAGAGACAGGGACGCAGACAGAGATAGAGACAGAGACGGAGACAGAGACAGAGACAGAGACAGAGACAGAGACAGAGACAGATACAGAGACAGAGACAGAGTCAGAGACAGAGACACAGACAGAGACAGAGACAGAGACAGAGACAGAGACGGAGACAGAGGGAGAGACAGAGACAGAGACAGAGACAGAGACAGAGACAGAGACAGAGACAGAGACAGAGACAGAGACAGAGACAGAGACAGAGACAGAGACAGAGACAGAGACAGAGACAGAGACAGAGGCAGAAACAGAGACAGAGACAGATACGCGGACAGAGACAGGGGCAGAGAGAGAGACAGAGAGAGAGACGGAGACAGAGACAGAGACTGAGACGGAGACAGAGACAGCGGCAGAGACAGGGACGGAGACAGAGACAGAGTCACAGACAGAGACAGAGACAGAGACAGAGACAGAGACAGAGACAGAGACAGAGACAGAGACAGAGACAGATACAGAGACAGAGACAGAGTCAGAGACAGAGACACAGACAGAGACAGAGACAGAGACAGAGACAGAGACGGAGACAGAGGGAGAGACAGCGACAGAGACAGAGACAGAGACAGAGACAGAGACAGAGACAGAGACAGAGACAGAGACAGAGACAGAGACAGAGACAGAGACAGAGACAGAGGCAGAAACAGAGACAGAGACAGATACGCGGACAGAGACAGGGGCAGAGACAGAGACAGAGAGAGAGACGGAGGCAGAGACAGAGACTGAGACGGAGACAGAGACAGCGGCAGAGACAGGGACGGAGACAGAGACAGAGATAGAGACAGAGACAGAGACACAGACAGAGACAGAGACAGAGACAGAGACAGAGACAGAGACAGAGACAGAGACAGAGACAGCGACAGAGGCAGAGACAGAGACAGAGACAGAGACAGATACGCGGACAGAGACCGAGGCAGAAACAGACACAGAGAGAGAGACGGAGACAGAGACAGAGTCTGAGACGGTGACAGAGACAGCGGCAAAGACAGGGACGGAGACAGAGACAGAGACACAGACAGACACAGAGACAGAGACAGAGACTGAGACAGAGACAGAGACAGAGACAGAGACAGAGACAGAGACAGAGACTGAGGGAGAGACAGCGACAGAGACAGAGACAGAGACAGACACAGAGACAGAGACAGAGACAGAGACAGAGACAGAAACAGAGACAGAGACAGATACGCGGACAGAGACAGAGGCAGAGACAGACACAGAGAGAGAGACGGAGACAGAGACAGAGACTGAGACGGAGACAGAGACAGCGGCAGAGACAGGGACGCAGACAGAGATAGAGACAGAGACGGAGACAGAGACAGAGACAGAGACAGAGACAGAGACAGAGACAGATACAGAGACAGAGACAGAGTCAGAGACAGAGACACAGACAGAGACAGAGACAGAGACAGAGACAGAGACAGAGACAGAGACAGAGACAGAGACAGAGACAGAGACAGAGACAGAGACAGAGACAGAGTCAGAGACAGAGACACAGACAGAGACAGAGACGGAGACAGAGGGAGAGACAGCGACGGAGTCAGAGACAGAGACAGAGACAGAGACAGAGACAGAGACAGAGACAGAGACAGAGACAGAGACAGAGACAGAGACAGAGACAGAGACAGAGACAGAGACAGAGACAGAGACAGAGACAGAGACAGAGACAGAGACAGAGACAGAGACAGAGACAGAGACAGAGATAGAGACAGAGGCAGAGGCAGAGACAGAGACAGAGACAGAGACAGAGGCAGAGACAGGAACAAAGACGGAGACAGAGGCAGAGACAGAGCCAGGGACAGAGACAGAGACAGAGACTGAGGGAGAGACAGCGACAGAGACAGAGACAGAGACAGAGACAGAGACAGAGACAGAGACAGAGAGAGAGACGGAGACAGAGACAGAGACTGAGACGCTGACAGAGACAGCGGCAAAGACAGGGACGGAGACAGAGACAGAGACACAGACAGAGACAGAGACAGAGACAGAGACTGAGACAGAGACAGAGACAGAGACAGAGACAGAGACAGAGACTGAGGGAGAGACAGCGACAGAGACAGAGACAGAGACAGAGACAGAGACAGAAACAGAGACAGAGACAGAGACAGAGACAGAAACAGAGACAGGGACAGATACGGGGACAGAGACAGAGGCAGAGACAGCGACAGAGGCAGAGACAGAGACACAGACACAGACAGATACAGAGACAGAGACGGAGATAGAGACAGAGACAGAGACAGAGACGGAGACAGAGACGGAGACAAAGACCGAGACAGAGACAGAGAGGGAGACAGAGGCAGAGACAGAGCCAGGGACAGAGACGGAGACAGAGACAGAGGGAGAGACAGCCACAGAGACAGAGACAGAAACAGAGACAGGGACAGATACGCGGACAGAGACAGAGGCAGAGACAGAGACAGAGAGAGAGACGGAGACAGAGACAGAGACAGCGGCAGAGACAGGGACGGAGACAGAGACAGGGACACAGACAGAGACAGAGACAGAGACAGAGACAGAGACAGAGACAGAGACAGAGACAGAGACAGAGACAGAGACAGAGACAGAGACAGAGACAGAGGCAGAGACAGAGACAGAGACAGAGACAGAGACAGAGACAGAGTCAGAGACAGAGACACAGACAGAGACAGAGACGGAGACAGAGGGAGAGACAGCGACGGAGTCAGAGACAGAGACAGAGACAGAGACAGAGACAGAGACAGAGACAGAGACAGAGACAGAGACAGAGACAGAGACAGAGACAGAGACAGAGACAGAGACAGAGACAGAGACAGAGACAGAGACAGAGACAGAGACAGAGACAGAGACAGAGACAGAGACAGAGATAGAGACAGAGGCAGAGGCAGAGACAGAGACAGAGACAGAGACAGAGGCAGAGACAGGAACAAAGACGGAGACAGAGGCAGAGACAGAGCCAGGGACAGAGACAGAGACAGAGACTGAGGGAGAGACAGCGACAGAGACAGAGACAGAGACAGAGACAGAGACAGAGACAGAGACGGAGACAGAGACAGAGACAGAGACAGAGACAGAGACAGAGACAGAGACAGAGACAGAGACAGAAACAGAGACAGGGACAGATACGGGGACAGAGACAGAGGCAGAGACAGCGACAGAGGCAGAGACAGAGACACAGACACAGACAGATACAGAGACAGAGACGGAGATAGAGACAGAGACAGAGACAGAGACGGAGACAGAGACGGAGACAAAGACCGAGACAGAGACAGAGAGGGAGACAGAGGCAGAGACAGAGCCAGGGACAGAGACGGAGACAGAGACAGAGGGAGAGACAGCCACAGAGACAGAGACAGAAACAGAGACAGGGACAGATACGCGGACAGAGACAGAGGCAGAGACAGAGACAGAGAGAGAGACGGAGACAGAGACAGAGACAGCGGCAGAGACAGGGACGGAGACAGAGACAGGGACACAGACAGAGACAGAGACAGAGACAGAGACAGAGACAGAGACAGAGACAGAGACAGAGACAGAGACAGAGACAGAGGCAGAAACAGAGACAGAGACAGATACGCGGACAGAGACAGGGGCAGAGACAGAGACAGAGAGAGAGACGGAGACAGAGACAGAGACTGAGACGGAGACAGAGACAGCGGCAGAGACAGGGACGGAGACAGAGACAGAGTCACAGACAGAGACAGAGACAGAGACAGAGACAGAGGCAGAGACAGAGACAGAGACAGAGACAGAGACTGAGACTGAGACAGAGATAGAGACAGAGACAGAGACACAGACAGAGACAGAGACAGAGACAGAGACAGAGACAGAGACAGAGACAGAGACAGAGACAGAGACAGAGACAGAGACAGAGACAGAGACAGAGACAGAGACAGAGACAGCGACAGAGGCAGAGACAGAGACAGAGACAGAGACAGATACGCGGACAGAGACCGAGGCAGAAACAGAGACAGAGAGAGAGACAGAGACAGAGACAGAGACAGAGACAGAGACAGAGTCAGAGACAGAGACACAGACAGAGACAGAGACGGAGACAGAGGGAGAGACAGCGACAGAGACAGAGACAGAGACAGAGACAGAGACAGAGACTGAGACGGAGACAGAGACAGCGGCAGAGACAGGGACGCAGACAGAGATAGAGACAGAGACGGAGACAGAGACAGAGACAGAGACAGAGACAGAGACAGAGACAGAGACAGATACAGAGACAGAGACAGAGTCAGAGACAGAGACACAGACAGAGACAGAGACAGAGACAGAGACAGAGACAGAGACGGAGACAGAGGGAGAGACAGAGACAGAGACAGAGACAGAGACAGAGACAGAGACAGAGACAGAGACAGAGACAGAGACAGAGACAGAGACAGAGACAGAGTCAGAGACAGAGACACAGACAGAGACAGAGACTGAGACGGAGACAGAGACAGCGGCAGAGACAGGGACGCAGACAGAGATAGAGACAGAGACGGAGACAGAGACAGAGACAGAGACAGAGACAGAGACAGAGACAGATACAGAGACAGAGACAGAGTCAGAGACAGAGACACAGACAGAGACAGAGACAGAGACAGAGACAGAGACGGAGACAGAGGGAGAGACAGAGACAGAGACAGAGACAGAGACAGAGACAGAGACAGAGACAGAGACAGAGACAGAGACAGAGACAGAGACAGAGACAGAGACAGAGACAGAGACAGAGACAGAGACAGAGGCAGAAACAGAGACAGAGACAGATACGCGGACAGAGACAGGGGCAGAGAGAGAGACAGAGAGAGAGACGGAGACAGAGACAGAGACTGAGACGGAGACAGAGACAGCGGCAGAGACAGGGACGGAGACAGAGACAGAGTCACAGACAGAGACAGAGACAGAGACAGAGACAGAGACAGAGACAGAGACAGAGACAGAGACAGAGACTGAGACAGATACAGAGACAGAGACAGAGTCAGAGACAGAGACACAGACAGAGACAGAGACAGAGACAGAGACAGAGACGGAGACAGAGGGAGAGACAGCGACAGAGACAGAGACAGAGACAGAGACAGAGACAGAGACAGAGACAGAGACAGAGACAGAGACAGAGACAGACACAGAGACAGAGACAGAGACAGAGACAGAGACAGAAACAGAGACAGAGACAGATACGCGGACAGAGACAGAGGCAGAGACAGACACAGAGAGAGAGACGGAGACAGAGACAGAGACTGAGACGGAGACAGAGACAGCGGCAGAGACAGGGACGCAGACAGAGATAGAGACAGAGACGGAGACAGAGACAGAGACAGAGACAGAGACAGAGACAGAGACAGATACAGAGACAGAGACAGAGTCAGAGACAGAGACACAGACAGAGACAGAGACAGAGACAGAGACAGAGACAGAGACAGAGACAGAGACAGAGACAGAGACAGAGACAGAGACAGAGACAGAGACAGAGTCAGAGACAGAGACACAGACAGAGACAGAGACGGAGACAGAGGGAGAGACAGCGACGGAGTCAGAGACAGAGACAGAGACAGAGACAGAGACAGAGACAGAGACAGAGACAGAGACAGAGACAGAGACAGAGACAGAGACAGAGACAGAGACAGAGACAGAGACAGAGACAGAGACAGAGACAGAGACAGAGACAGAGACAGAGACAGAGACAGAGACAGAGATAGAGACAGAGGCAGAGGCAGAGACAGAGACAGAGACAGAGACAGAGGCAGAGACAGGAACAAAGACGGAGACAGAGGCAGAGACAGAGCCAGGGACAGAGACAGAGACAGAGACTGAGGGAGAGACAGCGACAGAGACAGAGACAGAGACAGAGACAGAGACAGAGACAGAGACAGAGGCAGAGACAGGAACAAAGACGGAGACAGAGGCAGAGACAGAGCCAGGGACAGAGACAGAGACAGAGACTGAGGGAGAGACAGCGACAGAGACAGAGACAGAGACTGAGACAGAGACAGAGACAGAGACAGAGACAGAGACAGAGACTGAGGGAGAGACAGCGACAGAGACAGAGACAGAGACAGAGACAGAGACAGAAACAGAGACAGAGACAGAGACAGAGACAGAAACAGAGACAGGGACAGATACGGGGACAGAGACAGAGGCAGAGACAGCGACAGAGGCAGAGACAGAGACACAGACACAGACAGATACAGAGACAGAGACGGAGATAGAGACAGAGACAGAGACAGAGACGGAGACAGAGACGGAGACAAAGACCGAGACAGAGACAGAGAGGGAGACAGAGGCAGAGACAGAGCCAGGGACAGAGACGGAGACAGAGACAGAGGGAGAGACAGCCACAGAGACAGAGACAGAAACAGAGACAGGGACAGATACGCGGACAGAGACAGAGGCAGAGACAGAGACAGAGAGAGAGACGGAGACAGAGACAGAGACAGCGGCAGAGACAGGGACGGAGACAGAGACAGGGACACAGACAGAGACAGAGACAGAGACAGAGACAGAGACAGAGACAGAGACAGAGACAGAGACAGAGACAGAGACAGAGACAGAGACAGAGGCAGAGACAGAGACAGAGACAGAGACAGAGACAGAGACAGAGTCAGAGACAGAGACACAGACAGAGACAGAGACGGAGACAGAGGGAGAGACAGCGACGGAGTCAGAGACAGAGACAGAGACAGAGACAGAGACAGAGACAGAGACAGAGACAGAGACAGAGACAGAGACAGAGACAGAGACAGAGACAGAGACAGAGACAGAGACAGAGACAGAGACAGAGACAGAGACAGAGACAGAGACAGAGACAGAGACAGAGACAGAGACAGAGATAGAGACAGAGGCAGAGGCAGAGACAGAGACAGAGACAGAGACAGAGGCAGAGACAGGAACAAAGACGGAGACAGAGGCAGAGACAGAGCCAGGGACAGAGACAGAGACAGAGACTGAGGGAGAGACAGCGACAGAGACAGAGACAGAGACAGAGACAGAGACAGAGACGGAGACAGAGACAGAGACAGAGACAGAGACAGAGACAGAGACAGAGACAGAGACAGAGACAGAAACAGAGACAGGGACAGATACGGGGACAGAGACAGAGGCAGAGACAGCGACAGAGGCAGAGACAGAGACACAGACACAGACAGATACAGAGACAGAGACGGAGATAGAGACAGAGACAGAGACAGAGACGGAGACAGAGACGGAGACAAAGACCGAGACAGAGACAGAGAGGGAGACAGAGGCAGAGACAGAGCCAGGGACAGAGACGGAGACAGAGACAGAGGGAGAGACAGCCACAGAGACAGAGACAGAAACAGAGACAGGGACAGATACGCGGACAGAGACAGAGGCAGAGACAGAGACAGAGAGAGAGACGGAGACAGAGACAGAGACAGCGGCAGAGACAGGGACGGAGACAGAGACAGGGACACAGACAGAGACAGAGACAGAGACAGAGACAGAGACAGAGACAGAGACAGAGACAGAGACAGAGACAGAGACAGAGGCAGAAACAGAGACAGAGACAGATACGCGGACAGAGACAGGGGCAGAGACAGAGACAGAGAGAGAGACGGAGACAGAGACAGAGACTGAGACGGAGACAGAGACAGCGGCAGAGACAGGGACGGAGACAGAGACAGAGTCACAGACAGAGACAGAGACAGAGACAGAGACAGAGGCAGAGACAGAGACAGAGACAGAGACAGAGACTGAGACTGAGACAGAGATAGAGACAGAGACAGAGACACAGACAGAGACAGAGACAGAGACAGAGACAGAGACAGAGACAGAGACAGAGACAGAGACAGAGACAGAGACAGAGACAGAGACAGAGACAGAGACAGAGACAGAGACAGAGACAGAGACAGAGACAGCGACAGAGGCAGAGACAGAGACAGAGACAGAGACAGATACGCGGACAGAGACCGAGGCAGAAACAGAGACAGAGAGAGAGACAGAGACAGAGACAGAGACAGAGACAGAGACAGAGTCAGAGACAGAGACACAGACAGAGACAGAGACGGAGACAGAGGGAGAGACAGCGACAGAGACAGAGACAGAGACAGAGACAGAGACAGAGACTGAGACGGAGACAGAGACAGCGGCAGAGACAGGGACGCAGACAGAGATAGAGACAGAGACGGAGACAGAGACAGAGACAGAGACAGAGACAGAGACAGAGACAGAGACAGATACAGAGACAGAGACAGAGTCAGAGACAGAGACACAGACAGAGACAGAGACAGAGACAGAGACAGAGACAGAGACGGAGACAGAGGGAGAGACAGAGACAGAGACAGAGACAGAGACAGAGACAGAGACAGAGACAGAGACAGAGACAGAGACAGAGACAGAGACAGAGACAGAGTCAGAGACAGAGACACAGACAGAGACAGAGACTGAGACGGAGACAGAGACAGCGGCAGAGACAGGGACGCAGACAGAGATAGAGACAGAGACGGAGACAGAGACAGAGACAGAGACAGAGACAGAGACAGAGACAGAGACAGATACAGAGACAGAGACAGAGTCAGAGACAGAGACACAGACAGAGACAGAGACAGAGACAGAGACAGAGACGGAGACAGAGGGAGAGACAGAGACAGAGACAGAGACAGAGACAGAGACAGAGACAGAGACAGAGACAGAGACAGAGACAGAGACAGAGACAGAGACAGAGACAGAGACAGAGACAGAGACAGAGACAGAGACAGAGACAGAGGCAGAAACAGAGACAGAGACAGATACGCGGACAGAGACAGGGGCAGAGAGAGAGACAGAGAGAGAGACGGAGACAGAGACAGAGACTGAGACGGAGACAGAGACAGCGGCAGAGACAGGGACGGAGACAGAGACAGAGTCACAGACAGAGACAGAGACAGAGACAGAGACAGAGACAGAGACAGAGACAGAGACAGAGACAGAGACTGAGACAGATACAGAGACAGAGACAGAGTCAGAGACAGAGACACAGACAGAGACAGAGACAGAGACAGAGACAGAGACGGAGACAGAGGGAGAGACAGCGACAGAGACAGAGACAGAGACAGAGACAGAGACAGAGACAGAGACAGAGACAGAGACAGAGACAGAGACAGAGACAGAGACTGAGACGGAGACAGAGACAGCGGCAGAGACAGGGACGCAGACAGAGATAGAGACAGAGACAGAGACAGAGACAGAGACAGAGACAGAGACAGAGACAGAGACAGAGACAGAGACAGAGACAGAGACAGAGACAGAGACAGAGACAGAGTCAGAGACAGAGACACAGACAGAGACAGAGACGGAGACAGAGGGAGAGACAGCGACAGAGACAGAGACAGAGACAGAGACAGAGACAGAGACAGAGACAGAGACAGAGACAGAGACAGAGACAGAGACAGAGACAGAGACAGAGACAGAGACAGAGACAGAGACAGAGACAGAGACAGAGACAGAGACAGAGACAGAGACTGAGACGGAGACAGAGACAGCGGCAGAGACAGGGACGCAGACAGAGATAGAGACAGAGACGGAGACAGAGACAGAGACAGAGACAGAGACAGAGACAGAGACAGAGACTGAGACAGATACAGAGACAGAGACAGAGACAGAGACAGAGACAGAGACAGAGACAGAGACAGAGACAGAGACTGAGACGGAGACAGAGACAGCGGCAGAGACAGGGACGCAGACAGAGATAGAGACAGAGACGGAGACAGAGACAGAGACAGAGGCAGAAACAGAGACAGAGACAGATACGCGGACAGAGACAGGGGCAGAGAGAGAGACAGAGAGAGAGACGGAGACAGAGACAGAGACTGAGACGGAGACAGAGACAGCGGCAGAGACAGGGACGGAGACAGAGACAGAGTCACAGACAGAGACAGAGACAGAGACAGAGACAGAGACAGAGACAGAGACAGAGACAGAGACAGAGACTGAGACAGATACAGAGACAGAGACAGAGTCAGAGACAGAGACACAGACAGAGACAGAGACAGAGACAGAGACAGAGACGGAGACAGAGGGAGAGACAGCGACAGAGACAGAGACAGAGACAGAGACAGAGACAGAGACAGAGACAGAGACAGAGACAGAGACAGAGACAGACACAGAGACAGAGACAGAGACAGAGACAGAGACAGAAACAGAGACAGAGACAGATACGCGGACAGAGACAGAGGCAGAGACAGACACAGAGAGAGAGACGGAGACAGAGACAGAGACTGAGACGGAGACAGAGACAGCGGCAGAGACAGGGACGCAGACAGAGATAGAGACAGAGACGGAGACAGAGACAGAGACAGAGACAGAGACAGAGACAGAGACAGATACAGAGACAGAGACAGAGTCAGAGACAGAGACACAGACAGAGACAGAGACAGAGACAGAGACAGAGACAGAGACAGAGACAGAGACAGAGACAGAGACAGAGACAGAGACAGAGACAGAGACAGAGACAGAGTCAGAGACAGAGACACAGACAGAGACAGAGACGGAGACAGAGGGAGAGACAGCGACGGAGTCAGAGACAGAGACAGAGACAGAGACAGAGACAGAGACAGAGACAGAGACAGAGACAGAGACAGAGACAGAGACAGAGACAGAGACAGAGACAGAGACAGAGACAGAGACAGAGACAGAGACAGAGACAGAGACAGAGACAGAGACAGAGACAGAGACAGAGATAGAGACAGAGGCAGAGGCAGAGACAGAGACAGAGACAGAGACAGAGGCAGAGACAGGAACAAAGACGGAGACAGAGGCAGAGACAGAGCCAGGGACAGAGACAGAGACAGAGACTGAGGGAGAGACAGCGACAGAGACAGAGACAGAGACAGAGACAGAGACAGAGACAGAGACAGAGGCAGAGACAGGAACAAAGACGGAGACAGAGGCAGAGACAGAGCCAGGGACAGAGACAGAGACAGAGACTGAGGGAGAGACAGCGACAGAGACAGAGACAGAGACTGAGACAGAGACAGAGACAGAGACAGAGACAGAGACAGAGACTGAGGGAGAGACAGCGACAGAGACAGAGACAGAGACAGAGACAGAGACAGAAACAGAGACAGAGACAGAGACAGAGACAGAAACAGAGACAGGGACAGATACGGGGACAGAGACAGAGGCAGAGACAGCGACAGAGGCAGAGACAGAGACACAGACACAGACAGATACAGAGACAGAGACGGAGATAGAGACAGAGACAGAGACAGAGACGGAGACAGAGACGGAGACAAAGACCGAGACAGAGACAGAGAGGGAGACAGAGGCAGAGACAGAGCCAGGGACAGAGACGGAGACAGAGACAGAGGGAGAGACAGCCACAGAGACAGAGACAGAAACAGAGACAGGGACAGATACGCGGACAGAGACAGAGGCAGAGACAGAGACAGAGAGAGAGACGGAGACAGAGACAGAGACAGCGGCAGAGACAGGGACGGAGACAGAGACAGGGACACAGACAGAGACAGAGACAGAGACAGAGACAGAGACAGAGACAGAGACAGAGACAGAGACAGAGACAGAGACAGAGACAGAGACAGAGGCAGAGACAGAGACAGAGACAGAGACAGAGACAGAGACAGAGTCAGAGACAGAGACACAGACAGAGACAGAGACGGAGACAGAGGGAGAGACAGCGACGGAGTCAGAGACAGAGACAGAGACAGAGACAGAGACAGAGACAGAGACAGAGACAGAGACAGAGACAGAGACAGAGACAGAGACAGAGACAGAGACAGAGACAGAGACAGAGACAGAGACAGAGACAGAGACAGAGACAGAGACAGAGACAGAGACAGAGACAGAGACAGAGATAGAGACAGAGGCAGAGGCAGAGACAGAGACAGAGACAGAGACAGAGGCAGAGACAGGAACAAAGACGGAGACAGAGGCAGAGACAGAGCCAGGGACAGAGACAGAGACAGAGACTGAGGGAGAGACAGCGACAGAGACAGAGACAGAGACAGAGACAGAGACAGAGACGGAGACAGAGACAGAGACAGAGACAGAGACAGAGACAGAGACAGAGACAGAGACAGAGACAGAAACAGAGACAGGGACAGATACGGGGACAGAGACAGAGGCAGAGACAGCGACAGAGGCAGAGACAGAGACACAGACACAGACAGATACAGAGACAGAGACGGAGATAGAGACAGAGACAGAGACAGAGACGGAGACAGAGACGGAGACAAAGACCGAGACAGAGACAGAGAGGGAGACAGAGGCAGAGACAGAGCCAGGGACAGAGACGGAGACAGAGACAGAGGGAGAGACAGCCACAGAGACAGAGACAGAAACAGAGACAGGGACAGATACGCGGACAGAGACAGAGGCAGAGACAGAGACAGAGAGAGAGACGGAGACAGAGACAGAGACAGCGGCAGAGACAGGGACGGAGACAGAGACAGGGACACAGACAGAGACAGAGACAGAGACAGAGACAGAGACAGAGACAGAGACAGAGACAGAGACAGAGACAGAGACAGAGGCAGAAACAGAGACAGAGACAGATACGCGGACAGAGACAGGGGCAGAGACAGAGACAGAGAGAGAGACGGAGACAGAGACAGAGACTGAGACGGAGACAGAGACAGCGGCAGAGACAGGGACGGAGACAGAGACAGAGTCACAGACAGAGACAGAGACAGAGACAGAGACAGAGGCAGAGACAGAGACAGAGACAGAGACAGAGACTGAGACTGAGACAGAGATAGAGACAGAGACAGAGACACAGACAGAGACAGAGACAGAGACAGAGACAGAGACAGAGACAGAGACAGAGACAGAGACAGAGACAGAGACAGAGACAGAGACAGAGACAGAGACAGAGACAGAGACAGAGACAGAGACAGAGACAGCGACAGAGGCAGAGACAGAGACAGAGACAGAGACAGATACGCGGACAGAGACCGAGGCAGAAACAGAGACAGAGAGAGAGACAGAGACAGAGACAGAGACAGAGACAGAGACAGAGTCAGAGACAGAGACACAGACAGAGACAGAGACGGAGACAGAGGGAGAGACAGCGACAGAGACAGAGACAGAGACAGAGACAGAGACAGAGACTGAGACGGAGACAGAGACAGCGGCAGAGACAGGGACGCAGACAGAGATAGAGACAGAGACGGAGACAGAGACAGAGACAGAGACAGAGACAGAGACAGAGACAGAGACAGATACAGAGACAGAGACACAGACAGAGACAGAGACGGAGACAGAGGGAGAGACAGCGACAGAGACAGAGACAGAGACAGAGACAGAGACGGAGACAGAGGGAGAGACAGCGACAGAGACAGAGACAGAGACAGAGACAGAGACAGAGACAGAGACAGAGACAGAGACAGAGACAGAGACAGACACAGAGACAGAGACAGAGACAGAGACAGAGACAGAAACAGAGACAGAGACAGATACGCGGACAGAGACAGAGGCAGAGACAGACACAGAGAGAGAGACGGAGACAGAGACAGAGACTGAGACGGAGACAGAGACAGCGGCAGAGACAGGGACGCAGACAGAGATAGAGACAGAGACGGAGACAGAGACAGAGACAGAGACAGAGACAGAGACAGAGACAGATACAGAGACAGAGACAGAGTCAGAGACAGAGACACAGACAGAGACAGAGACAGAGACAGAGACAGAGACAGAGACAGAGACAGAGACAGAGACAGAGACAGAGACAGAGACAGAGACAGAGACAGAGACAGAGTCAGAGACAGAGACACAGACAGAGACAGAGACGGAGACAGAGGGAGAGACAGCGACGGAGTCAGAGACAGAGACAGAGACAGAGACAGAGACAGAGACAGAGACAGAGACAGAGACAGAGACAGAGACAGAGACAGAGACAGAGACAGAGACAGAGACAGAGACAGAGACAGAGACAGAGACAGAGACAGAGACAGAGACAGAGACAGAGACAGAGACAGAGACAGAGATAGAGACAGAGGCAGAGGCAGAGACAGAGACAGAGACAGAGACAGAGGCAGAGACAGGAACAAAGACGGAGACAGAGGCAGAGACAGAGCCAGGGACAGAGACAGAGACAGAGACTGAGGGAGAGACAGCGACAGAGACAGAGACAGAGACAGAGACAGAGACAGAGACAGAGACAGAGGCAGAGACAGGAACAAAGACGGAGACAGAGGCAGAGACAGAGCCAGGGACAGAGACAGAGACAGAGACTGAGGGAGAGACAGCGACAGAGACAGAGACAGAGACTGAGACAGAGACAGAGACAGAGACAGAGACAGAGACAGAGACTGAGGGAGAGACAGCGACAGAGACAGAGACAGAGACAGAGACAGAGACAGAAACAGAGACAGAGACAGAGACAGAGACAGAAACAGAGACAGGGACAGATACGGGGACAGAGACAGAGGCAGAGACAGCGACAGAGGCAGAGACAGAGACACAGACACAGACAGATACAGAGACAGAGACGGAGATAGAGACAGAGACAGAGACAGAGACGGAGACAGAGACGGAGACAAAGACCGAGACAGAGACAGAGAGGGAGACAGAGGCAGAGACAGAGCCAGGGACAGAGACGGAGACAGAGACAGAGGGAGAGACAGCCACAGAGACAGAGACAGAAACAGAGACAGGGACAGATACGCGGACAGAGACAGAGGCAGAGACAGAGACAGAGAGAGAGACGGAGACAGAGACAGAGACAGCGGCAGAGACAGGGACGGAGACAGAGACAGGGACACAGACAGAGACAGAGACAGAGACAGAGACAGAGACAGAGACAGAGACAGAGACAGAGACAGAGACAGAGACAGAGACAGAGACAGAGGCAGAGACAGAGACAGAGACAGAGACAGAGACAGAGACAGAGTCAGAGACAGAGACACAGACAGAGACAGAGACGGAGACAGAGGGAGAGACAGCGACGGAGTCAGAGACAGAGACAGAGACAGAGACAGAGACAGAGACAGAGACAGAGACAGAGACAGAGACAGAGACAGAGACAGAGACAGAGACAGAGACAGAGACAGAGACAGAGACAGAGACAGAGACAGAGACAGAGACAGAGACAGAGACAGAGACAGAGACAGAGACAGAGATAGAGACAGAGGCAGAGGCAGAGACAGAGACAGAGACAGAGACAGAGGCAGAGACAGGAACAAAGACGGAGACAGAGGCAGAGACAGAGCCAGGGACAGAGACAGAGACAGAGACTGAGGGAGAGACAGCGACAGAGACAGAGACAGAGACAGAGACAGAGACAGAGACGGAGACAGAGACAGAGACAGAGACAGAGACAGAGACAGAGACAGAGACAGAGACAGAGACAGAAACAGAGACAGGGACAGATACGGGGACAGAGACAGAGGCAGAGACAGCGACAGAGGCAGAGACAGAGACACAGACACAGACAGATACAGAGACAGAGACGGAGATAGAGACAGAGACAGAGACAGAGACGGAGACAGAGACGGAGACAAAGACCGAGACAGAGACAGAGAGGGAGACAGAGGCAGAGACAGAGCCAGGGACAGAGACGGAGACAGAGACAGAGGGAGAGACAGCCACAGAGACAGAGACAGAAACAGAGACAGGGACAGATACGCGGACAGAGACAGAGGCAGAGACAGAGACAGAGAGAGAGACGGAGACAGAGACAGAGACAGCGGCAGAGACAGGGACGGAGACAGAGACAGGGACACAGACAGAGACAGAGACAGAGACAGAGACAGAGACAGAGACAGAGACAGAGACAGAGACAGAGACAGAGACAGAGGCAGAAACAGAGACAGAGACAGATACGCGGACAGAGACAGGGGCAGAGACAGAGACAGAGAGAGAGACGGAGACAGAGACAGAGACTGAGACGGAGACAGAGACAGCGGCAGAGACAGGGACGGAGACAGAGACAGAGTCACAGACAGAGACAGAGACAGAGACAGAGACAGAGGCAGAGACAGAGACAGAGACAGAGACAGAGACTGAGACTGAGACAGAGATAGAGACAGAGACAGAGACACAGACAGAGACAGAGACAGAGACAGAGACAGAGACAGAGACAGAGACAGAGACAGAGACAGAGACAGAGACAGAGACAGAGACAGAGACAGAGACAGAGACAGAGACAGAGACAGAGACAGAGACAGCGACAGAGGCAGAGACAGAGACAGAGACAGAGACAGATACGCGGACAGAGACCGAGGCAGAAACAGAGACAGAGAGAGAGACAGAGACAGAGACAGAGACAGAGACAGAGACAGAGTCAGAGACAGAGACACAGACAGAGACAGAGACGGAGACAGAGGGAGAGACAGCGACAGAGACAGAGACAGAGACAGAGACAGAGACAGAGACTGAGACGGAGACAGAGACAGCGGCAGAGACAGGGACGCAGACAGAGATAGAGACAGAGACGGAGACAGAGACAGAGACAGAGACAGAGACAGAGACAGAGACAGAGACAGATACAGAGACAGAGACAGAGTCAGAGACAGAGACACAGACAGAGACAGAGACAGAGACAGAGACAGAGACAGAGACGGAGACAGAGGGAGAGACAGAGACAGAGACAGAGACAGAGACAGAGACAGAGACAGAGACAGAGACAGAGACAGAGACAGAGACAGAGACAGAGACAGAGTCAGAGACAGAGACACAGACAGAGACAGAGACTGAGACGGAGACAGAGACAGCGGCAGAGACAGGGACGCAGACAGAGATAGAGACAGAGACGGAGACAGAGACAGAGACAGAGACAGAGACAGAGACAGAGACAGATACAGAGACAGAGACAGAGTCAGAGACAGAGACACAGACAGAGACAGAGACAGAGACAGAGACAGAGACGGAGACAGAGGGAGAGACAGAGACAGAGACAGAGACAGAGACAGAGACAGAGACAGAGACAGAGACAGAGACAGAGACAGAGACAGAGACAGAGACAGAGACAGAGACAGAGACAGAGACAGAGGCAGAAACAGAGACAGAGACAGATACGCGGACAGAGACAGGGGCAGAGAGAGAGACAGAGAGAGAGACGGAGACAGAGACAGAGACTGAGACGGAGACAGAGACAGCGGCAGAGACAGGGACGGAGACAGAGACAGAGTCACAGACAGAGACAGAGACAGAGACAGAGACAGAGACAGAGACAGAGACAGAGACAGAGACAGAGACTGAGACAGATACAGAGACAGAGACAGAGTCAGAGACAGAGACACAGACAGAGACAGAGACAGAGACAGAGACAGAGACGGAGACAGAGGGAGAGACAGCGACAGAGACAGAGACAGAGACAGAGACAGAGACAGAGACAGAGACAGAGACAGAGACAGAGACAGAGACAGAGACAGAGACTGAGACGGAGACAGAGACAGCGGCAGAGACAGGGACGCAGACAGAGATAGAGACAGAGACAGAGACAGAGACAGAGACAGAGACAGAGACAGAGACAGAGACAGAGACAGAGACAGAGACAGAGACAGAGACAGAGACAGAGACAGAGTCAGAGACAGAGACACAGACAGAGACAGAGACGGAGACAGAGGGAGAGACAGCGACAGAGACAGAGACAGAGACAGAGACAGAGACAGAGACAGAGACAGAGACAGAGACAGAGACAGAGACAGAGACAGAGACAGAGACAGAGACAGAGACAGAGACAGAGACAGAGACAGAGACAGAGACAGAGACAGAGACTGAGACGGAGACAGAGACAGCGGCAGAGACAGGGACGCAGACAGAGATAGAGACAGAGACGGAGACAGAGACAGAGACAGAGACAGAGACAGAGACAGAGACAGAGACAGAGACAGATACAGAGACAGCGACAGAGTCAGAGACAGAGACACAGACAGAGACAGAGACAGAGACAGAGACAGAGACAGAGACAGAGACAGAGACAGAGACAGAGACAGAGACAGAGACAGAGACAGAGACAGAGACAGAGTCAGAGACAGAGACAGAGACAGAGACAGAGACAGAGACCGAGACAGAGATAGAGACAGAGGCAGAGGCAGAGACAGAGACAGAGACAGAGACAGAGGCAGAGACAGGAACAAAGACGGAGACAGAGGCAGAGACAGAGCCAGGGACAGAGACAGAGACAGAGACTGAGGGAGAGACAGCGACAGAGACAGAGACAGAGACAGAGACAGAGACAGAGACAGAGACGGAGACAGAGACAGAGACAGAGACAGAGACAGAGACAGAGACGGAGACAGAAACAGAGACAGGGACAGATACGGGGACAGAGACAGAGGCAGAGACAGCGACAGAGGCAGAGACAGAGACGGAGACAGAGACGGAGACAAAGACCGAGACAGAGACAGAGAGGGAGACAGAGGCAGAGACAGAGCCAGGGACAGAGACGGAGACAGAGACAGAGGGAGAGACAGCCACAGAGACAGAGACAGAAACAGAGACAGAGACAGATACGCGGACAGAGACAGAGGCAGAGACAGAGACAGAGAGAGAGACGGAGACAGAGACAGAGACAGCGGCAGAGACAGGGACGGAGACAGAGACAGGGACACAGACAGAGACAGAGACAGAGACAGAGACTGAGACAGAGACAGAGACAGAGACAGAGACAGAGACAGAGACAGAGACTGAGGGAGAGACAGCGACAGAGACAGAGACAGAGACAGACACAGAGACAGAGACAGAGACAGAGACAGAAACAGAGACAGAGACAGATACGCGGACAGAGACAGAGGCAGAGACAGACACAGAGAGAGAGACGGAGACAGAGACAGAGACTGAGACGGAGACAGAGACAGCGGCAGAGACAGGGACGCAGACAGAGATAGAGACAGAGACGGAGACAGAGACAGAGACAGAGACAGAGACAGAGACAGATACAGAGACAGAGACAGAGTCAGAGACAGAGACACAGACAGAGACAGAGACAGAGACAGAGACAGAGACAGAGACAGAGACAGAGACAGAGACAGAGACAGAGACAGAGACAGAGACAGAGACAGAGACAGAGACAGAGACAGAGACAGAGATAGAGACAGAGTCAGAGACAGAGACACAGACAGAGACAGAGACTGAGACGGAGACAGAGACAGCGGCAGAGACAGGGACGCAGACAGAGATAGAGACAGAGACGGAGACAGAGACAGAGACAGAGACAGAGACAGAGACAGAGACAGATACAGAGACAGAGACAGAGTCAGAGACAGAGACACAGACAGAGACAGAGACAGAGACAGAGACAGAGACGGAGACAGAGGGAGAGACAGAGACAGAGACAGAGACAGAGACAGAGACAGAGACAGAGACAGAGACAGAGACAGAGACAGAGACAGAGACAGAGACAGAGACAGAGACAGAGACAGAGACAGAGACAGAGACAGAGACAGAGGCAGAAACAGAGACAGAGACAGATACGCGGACAGAGACAGGGGCAGAGACAGAGACAGAGAGAGAGACGGAGACAGAGACAGAGACTGAGACGGAGACAGAGACAGCGGCAGAGACAGGGACGGAGACAGAGACAGAGTCACAGACAGAGACAGAGACAGAGACAGAGACAGAGACAGAGACAGAGACAGAGACAGAGACAGAGACTGAGACAGATACAGAGACAGAGACAGAGTCAGAGACAGAGACACAGACAGAGACAGAGACAGAGACAGAGACTGAGACGGAGACAGAGACAGCGGCAGAGACAGGGACGCAGACAGAGATAGAGACAGAGACAGAGACAGAGACAGAGACAGAGACAGAGACAGAGACAGAGACAGAGACAGAGACAGAGACAGAGACAGAGACAGAGACAGAGTCAGAGACAGAGACACAGACAGAGACAGAGACGGAGACAGAGGGAGAGACAGCGACAGAGACAGAGACAGAGACAGAGACAGAGACAGAGACAGAGACAGAGACAGAGACAGAGACAGAGACAGAGACAGAGACAGAGACAGAGACAGAGACAGAGACAGAGACAGAGACAGAGACAGAGACTGAGACGGAGACAGAGACAGCGGCAGAGACAGGGACGCAGACAGAGATAGAGACAGAGACGGAGACAGAGACAGAGACAGAGACAGAGACAGAGACAGAGACAGAGACAGAGACAGAGACAGAGGCAGAGACAGAGACAGAGACAGAGACAGCGACAGAGGCAGAGACAGAGACAGAGACAGAGACAGAAACGCGGACAGAGACCGAGGCAGAAACAGACACAGAGAGAGAGACGGAGACAGAGACAGAGACTGAGACGGTGACAGAGACAGCGGCAAAGACAGGGACGGAGACAGAGACAGAGACACAGACAGAGACAGAGACAGAGACAGAGACTGAGACAGAGACAGAGACAGAGACAGAGACAGAGACAGAGACTGAGGGAGAGACAGCGACAGAGACAGCGACAGAGACAGACACAGAGACAGAGACAGAGACAGAGACAGAAACAGAGACAGAGACAGATACGCGGACAGAGACAGAGGCAGAGACAGACACAGAGAGAGAGACGGAGACAGAGACAGAGACTGGGACGGAGACAGAGACAGCGGCAGAGACAGGGACGCAGACAGAGATAGAGACAGAGACGGAGACAGAGACAGAGACAGAGACAGAGACAGAGACAGAGACAGAGACAGAGACAGAGACAGAGACAGATACAGAGACAGAGACAGAGTCAGAGACAGAGACACAGACAGAGACAGAGACAGAGACAGAGACAGAGACAGAGACAGAGACAGAGACAGAGACAGAGACAGAGACAGAGACAGAGACAGAGACAGAGACAGAGACAGAGACAGAGACAGAGACAGAGACAGAGACAGAGACAGACACAGAGTCAGAGACAGAGACACAGACAGAGACAGAGACGGAGACAGAGGGAGAGACAGCGACAGAGACAGAGACAGAGACAGAGACAGAGACAGAGACAGAGACAGAGACAGAGACAGAGACAGAGACAGAGACAGAGACAGAGACAGAGACAGAGACAGAGACAGAGACAGAGACGGAGACAGAGACAGAGACAGAGACAGAGACAGAGACAGAGACTGAGACGGAGACAGAGACAGCGGCAGAGACAGGGACGCAGACAGAGATAGAGACAGAGACGAAGACAGAGACAAAGACCGAGACAGAGACAGAGAGGGAGACAGAGGCAGAGACAGAGCCAGGGACAGAGACGGAGACAGAGACAGAGGGAGAGACAGCCACAGAGACAGAGACCGAAACAGAGACAGAGACAGATACGCGGACAGAGACAGAGGCAGAGACAGAGACAGAGAGAGAGACGGAGACAGAGACAGAGACAGCGGCAGAGACAGGGACGGAGACAGAGACAGGGACACAGACAGAGACAGAGACAGAGACAGAGACAGAGACAGAGACAGAGACAGAGACAGAGGCAGAGGCAGAGACAGAGACAGAGACAGAGACAGAGGCAGAAACAGAGACAGAGACAGATACGCGGACAGAGACAGGGGCAGAGACAGAGACAGAGAGAGAGACGGAGACAGAGACAGAGACTGAGACGGAGACAGAGACAGCGGCAGAGACAGGGACGGAGACAGAGACAGAGTCACAGACAGAGACAGAGACAGAGACAGAGACAGAGACAGAGACAGAGACAGAGACAGAGACAGAGACAGAGACTGAGACTGAGACAGAGATAGAGACAGAGACAGAGACACAGACAGAGACAGAGACAGAGACAGAGACAGAGACAGAGACAGAGACAGAGACAGAGACAGAGACAGAGACAGAGACAGAGACAGAGACAGAGACAGAGACAGAGACTGAGACGGTGACAGAGACAGCGGCAAAGACAGGGACGGAGACAGAGACAGAGACACAGACAGAGACAGAGACAGAGACAGAGACTGAGACAGAGACAGAGACAGAGACAGAGACAGAGACAGAGACTGAGGGAGAGACAGCGACAGAGACAGAGACAGAGACAGACACAGAGACAGAGACAGAGACAGAGACAGAGACAGAGACAGAGACAGAAACAGAGACAGAGACAGACACGCGGACAGAGACAGAGGCAGAGACAGACACAGAGAGAGAGACGGAGACTGAGACAGAGACTGAGACGGAGACAGAGACAGCGGCAGAGACAGGGACGGAGACAGAGATAGAGACAGAGACAGAGACAGAGACAGAGACAGAGACAGAGACAGAGACTGAGGGAGAGACAGCGACAGAGACAGCGACAGAGGCAGACACAGAGACAGAGACAGAGACAGAGACAGAAACAGAGACAGAGACAGATACGCGGACAGAGACAGAGGCAGAGACAGACACAGAGAGAGAGACGGAGACAGAGACAGAGACTGAGACGGAGACAGAAACAGCGGCAGAGACAGGGAAGCAGACAGAGATAGAGACAGAGACGGAGACAGAGACAGAGACAGAGACAGAGACAGAGACAGAGACAGAGACAGAGACAGAGACAGAGACAGAGACAGATACAGAGACAGAGACAGAGTCAGAGACAGAGACACAGACAGAGACAGAGACAGAGACAGAGACAGAGACAGAGACAGAGACAGAGACAGAGACAGAGACAGAGACAGAGTCAGAGACAGAGACACAGACAGAGACAGAGACGGAGACAGAGGGAGAGACAGCGACAGAGACAGAGACAGAGACAGAGACATACGACAGAGACAGAGACAGAGACAGAGACAGAGACAGAGACAGAGACAGAGACAGAGACAGAGACAGAGACAGAGACAGAGACAGAGACAGAGACAGAGACAGAGACGGAGACAGAGACAGAGACAGAGACAGAGACAGAGACAGATACAGAGACAGAGACAGAGTCAGAGACAGAGACACAGACAGAGACAGAGACAGAGACAGAGACAGAGACAGAGACAGAGACAGAGACAGAGACAGAGACAGAGACAGAGTCAGAGACAGAGACACAGACAGAGACAGAGACGGAGACAGAGGGAGAGACAGCGACAGAGACAGAGACAGAGACAGAGACAGAGACAGAGACAGAGACAGAGACAGAGACAGAGACAGAGACAGAGACAGAGACAGAGACAGAGACAGAGACAGAGACAGAGACAGAGACAGAGACAGAGACAGAGACAGAGACAGAGACAGAGACAGAGACAGAGACAGAGACAGAGACAGAGACAGAGACAGAGACAGAGACAGAGACAGAGACAGAGATAGAGACAGAGGCAGAGGCAGAGACAGAGACAGAGACAGAGACAGAGGCAGAGACAGGAACAAAGACGGAGACAGAGGCAGAGACAGAGCCAGGGACAGAGACAGAGACAGAGACTGAGGGAGAGACAGCGACAGAGACAGAGACAGAGACAGAGACAGAGACAGAGACAGAGACAGAGACGGAGACAGAGACAGAGACAGAGACAGAGACAGAGACAGAGACAGAAACAGAGACAGGGACAGATACGGGGACAGAGACAGAGGCAGAGACAGCGACAGAGGCAGAGACAGAGACACAGACACAGACAGATGCAGAGACAGAGACAGAGACAGAGACAGAGACAGATACAGAGACAGAGACAGAGTCAGAGACAGAGACACAGACAGAGACAGAGACAGAGACACAGACAGAGACAGAGACGGAGACAGAGGGAGAGACAGCGACAGAGACAGAGACAGAGACAGAGACAGAGACAGAGACAGAGACAGAGACAGAGACAGAGACAGAGAAAGAGACAGAGACAGAGACAGAGACTGAGACGGAGACAGAGACAGCGGCAGAGACAGGGACGCAGACAGAGATAGAGACAGAGACGGAGACAGAGACAGAGACAGAGACAGAGACAGAGACAGAGACAGAGACAGAGACAGATACAGAGACAGAGACAGAGACAGAGACAGAGTCAGAGACAGAGACACAGACAGAGACAGAGACGGAGACAGAGGGAGAGACAGCGACAGAGACAGAGACAGAGACAGAGACAGAGACAGAGACAGAGACAGAGACAGAGACAGAGACAGAGACAGAGACAGAGACAGAGACAGAGACAGAGGCAGAGACAGAGACAGAGACAGAGACAGAGACAGAGACAGAGACAGAGACAGAGACAGAGACAGAGATAGAGACAGAGGCAGAGGCAGAGACAGAGACAGAGACAGAGACAGAGGCAGAGACAGGAACAAAGACGGAGACAGAGGCAGAGACAGAGCCAGGGACAGAGACAGAGACAGAGACTGAGGGAGAGACAGCGACAGAGACAGAGACAGAGACAGAGACAGAGACAGAGACGGAGACAGAGACAGAGACAGAGACAGAGACAGAGACAGAGACAGAGACAGAAACAGAGACAGAGACAGAGACAGAGACAGAGACAGAGACAGAGACAGAGACAGAGACAGAGACAGAGACAGAGGCAGAGACAGAGACAGAGACAGAGACAGAGGCAGAAACAGAGACAGAGACAGATACGCGGACAGAGACAGGGGCAGAGACAGAGACAGAGAGAGAGACGGAGACAGAGACAGAGACTGAGACGGAGACAGAGACAGCGGCAGAGACAGGGACGGAGACAGAGACAGAGTCACAGACAGAGACAGAGACAGAGACAGAGACAGAGACAGAGACAGAGACAGAGACAGAGACAGAGACAGAGACAGAGACAGAGACAGAGACAGAGACAGAGACAGAAACAGAGACAGGGACAGATACGGGGACAGAGACAGAGGCAGAGACAGCGACAGAGGCAGAGACAGAGACGGAGACAGAGACGGAGACAAAGACCGAGACAGAGACAGAGAGGGAGACAGAGGCAGAGACAGAGCCAGGGACAGAGACGGAGACAGAGACAGAGGGAGAGACAGCCACAGAGACAGAGACAGAAACAGAGACAGAGACAGATACGCGGACAGAGACAGAGGCAGAGACAGAGACAGAGAGAGAGACGGAGACAGAGACAGAGACAGCGGCAGAGACAGGGACGGAGACAGAGACAGGGACACAGACAGAGACAGAGACAGAGACAGAGACAGAGACAGAGACAGAGACAGAGACAGAGACAGAGACAGAGACAGAGACAGAGACAGAGACAGAGACAGAGACAGAGGCAGAGACAGGAACAAAGACGGAGACAGAGGCAGAGACAGAGCCAGGGACAGAGACAGAGACAGAGACTGAGGGAGAGACAGCGACAGAGACAGAGACAGAGACAGAGACAGAGACAGAGACAGAGACAGAGACGGAGACAGAGACAGAGACAGAGACAGAGACAGAGACAGAGACAGAAACAGAGACAGGGACAGATACGGGGACAGAGACAGAGGCACAGACAGCGACAGAGGCAGAGACAGAGACACAGACACAGACAGATGCAGAGACAGAGACAGAGACAGAGACAGAGACAGATACAGAGACAGAGACAGAGTCAGAGACAGAGACACAGACAGAGACAGAGACAGAGACAGAGACAGAGACAGAGACGGAGACAGAGGGAGAGACAGCGACAGAGACAGAGACAGAGACAGAGACAGAGACAGAGACAGAGACAGAGACAGAGACAGAGACAGGGACAGAGACAGAGACAGAGACAGAGACAGAGACAGAGACAGAGACAGAGGCAGAAACAGAGACAGAGACAGATACGCGGACAGAGACAGGGGCAGAGACAGAGACAGAGAGAGAGACGGAGACAGAGACAGAGACTGAGACGGAGACAGAGACAGCGGCAGAGACAGGGACGGAGACAGAGACAGAGTCACAGACAGAGACAGAGACAGAGACAGAGACAGAGACAGAGACAGAGACAGAGACAGAGACTGAGACAGATACAGAGACAGAGACAGAGTCAGAGACAGAGACACAGACAGAGACTGAGACAGAGACAGAGACAGAGACAGAGACGGAGACAGAGGGAGAGACAGCGACAGAGACAGAGACAGAGACAGAGACAGAGACAGAGACAGAGACAGAGACAGAGACAGAGACAGAGACAGAGACAGAGACAGAGACAGAGACAGCGGCAGAGACAGGGACGCAGACAGAGATAGAGACAGAGACGGAGACAGAGACAGAGACAGAGACAGAGACAGAGACAGAGACAGAGTCAGAGACAGAGACACAGACAGAGACAGAGACACAGACAGAGACAGAGACAGAGACAGAGACAGAGACAGAGACAGAGACAGAGACACAGACAGAGACAGAGACAGAGACAGAGACAGAGACAGAGACAGAGACAGAGACAGAGACAGAGACAGAGTCAGAGACAGAGACACAGACAGAGACAGAGACGGAGACAGAGGGAGAGACAGCGACAGAGACAGAGACAGAGACAGAGACAGAGACAGAGACAGAGACAGAGACAGAGACAGAGACAGAGAAAGAGACAGAGACAGAGACAGAGACTGAGACGGAGACAGAGACAGCGGCAGAGACAGGGACGCAGACAGAGATAGAGACAGAGACGGAGACAGAGACAGAGACAGAGACAGAGACAGAGACAGAGACAGAGACAGAGACAGATACAGAGACAGAGACAGAGACAGAGACAGAGTCAGAGACAGAGACACAGACAGAGACAGAGACGGAGACAGAGGGAGAGACAGCGACAGAGACAGAGACAGAGACAGAGACAGAGACAGAGACAGAGACAGAGACAGAGACAGAGACAGAGACAGAGACAGAGACAGAGACAGAGACAGAGGCAGAGACAGAGACAGAGACAGAGACAGAGACAGAGACAGAGACAGAGACAGAGACAGAGACAGAGATAGAGACAGAGGCAGAGGCAGAGACAGAGACAGAGACAGAGACAGAGGCAGAGACAGGAACAAAGACGGAGACAGAGGCAGAGACAGAGCCAGGGACAGAGACAGAGACAGAGACTGAGGGAGAGACAGCGACAGAGACAGAGACAGAGACAGAGACAGAGACAGAGACGGAGACAGAGACAGAGACAGAGACAGAGACAGAGACAGAGACAGAGACAGAAACAGAGACAGAGACAGAGACAGAGACAGAGACAGAGACAGAGACAGAGACAGAGACAGAGACAGAGACAGAGGCAGAGACAGAGACAGAGACAGAGACAGAGGCAGAAACAGAGACAGAGACAGATACGCGGACAGAGACAGGGGCAGAGACAGAGACAGAGAGAGAGACGGAGACAGAGACAGAGACTGAGACGGAGACAGAGACAGCGGCAGAGACAGGGACGGAGACAGAGACAGAGTCACAGACAGAGACAGAGACAGAGACAGAGACAGAGACAGAGACAGAGACAGAGACTGAGACGGAGACAGAGACAGAGACAGAGACAGAGACAGAGACAGGGACAGAGACTGAGACTGAGACAGAGATAGAGACAGAGACAGAGACACAGACAGAGACAGAGACAGAGACAGAGACAGAGACAGAGACAGAGACAGAGACAGAGACAGAGACAGAGACAGAGACAGAGACAGAGACAGAGACAGCGACAGAGGCAGAGACAGAGACAGAGACAGAGACAGATACGCGAACAGAGACCGAGGCAGAAACAGACACAGAGAGAGAGACGGAGACAGAGACAGAGACTGAGACGGTGACAGAGACAGCGGCAAAGACAGGGACGGAGACAGAGACAGAGACACAGACAGAGACAGAGACAGAGACAGAGACAGAGACAGAGACAGAGACAGAGACAGAGACAGAGACAGAGACTGAGGGAGAGACAGCGACAGAGACAGCGTCAGAGACAGACACAGAGACAGAGACAGAGACAGAGACAGAGACAGAAACAGAGACAGAGACAGATACGCGGACAGAGACAGAGGCAGAGACAGACACAGAGAGAGAGACGGAGACAGAGACAGAGACTGGGACGGAGACAGAGACAGCGGCAGAGACAGGGACGCAGACAGAGATAGAGACAGAGACGGAGACAGAGACAGAGACAGAGACAGAGACAGAGACAGAGACAGAGACAGAGACAGAGACAGAGACAGATACAGAGACAGAGACAGAGTCAGAGACAGAGACACAGACAGAGACAGAGACAGAGACAGAGACAGAGACAGAGACAGAGACAGAGACAGAGACAGAGACAGAGACAGAGACAGAGACAGAGACAGAGACAGAGACAGAGACAGAGACAGAGACAGAGACAGAGACAGTAACAGAGACAGAGTCAGAGACAGAGACACAGACAGAGACAGAGACGGAGACAGAGGGAGAGACAGCGACAGAGACAGAGACAGAGACAGAGACAGAGACAGAGACAGAGCCAGAGACAGAGACAGAGACAGAGACAGAGACAGAGACAGAGACAGAGACAGAGACAGAGACAGAGACAGAGACAGAGACGGAGACAGAGACAGAGACAGAGACAGAGACAGAGACAGAGACAGAGACTGAGACGGAGACAGAGACAGCGGCAGAGACAGGGACGCAGACAGAGATAGAGACAGAGACGGAGACAGAGACAAAGACCGAGACAGAGACAGAGAGGGAGACAGAGGCAGAGACAGAGCCAGGGACAGAGACGGAGACAGAGACAGAGGGAGAGACAGCCACAGAGACAGAGACAGAAACAGAGACAGAGACAGATACGCGGACAGAGACAGAGGCAGAGACAGAGACAGAGAGAGAGACGGAGACAGAGACAGAGACAGCGGCAGAGACAGGGACGGAGACAGAGACAGGGACACAGACAGAGACAGAGACAGAGACAGAGACAGAGACAGAGACAGAGACAGAGACAGAGACAGAGGCAGAGACAGAGACAGAGACAGAGACAGAGGCAGAAACAGAGACAGAGACAGATACGCGGACAGAGACAGGGGCAGAGACAGAGACAGAGAGAGAGACGGAGACAGAGACAGAGACTGAGACGGAGACAGAGACAGCGGCAGAGACAGGGACGGAGACAGAGACAGAGTCACAGACAGAGACAGAGACAGAGACAGAGACAGAGACAGAGGCAGAGACAGAGACAGAGACAGAGGCAGAAACAGAGACAGAGACAGATACGCGGACAGAGACAGGGGCAGAGACAGAGACAGAGAGAGAGACGGAGACAGAGACAGAGACTGAGACGGAGACAGAGACAGCGGCAGAGACAGGGACGGAGACAGAGACAGAGTCACAGACAGAGACAGAGACAGAGACAGAGACAGAGACAGAGACAGAGACAGAGACAGAGACAGAGACAGAGACAGAGGCAGAAACAGAGACAGAGACAGATACGCGGACAGAGACAGGGGCAGAGACAGAGACAGAGAGAGAGACGGAGACAGAGACAGAGACTGAGACGGAGACAGAGACAGCGGCAGAGACAGGGACGGAGACAGAGACAGAGTCACAGACAGAGACAGAGACAGAGACAGAGACAGAGACAGAGACAGAGACAGAGACAGCGGCAGAGACAGGGACGCAGACAGAGATAGAGACAGAGACGGAGACAGAGACAGAGACAGAGACAGAGACAGAGACAGAGACAGAGTCAGAGACAGAGACACAGACAGAGACAGAGACATAGACAGAGACAGAGGCAGAAACAGAGACAGAGACAGATACGCGGACAGAGACAGGGGCAGAGACAGAGACAGAGAGAGAGACGGAGACAGAGACAGAGACTGAGACGGAGACAGAGACAGCGGCAGAGACAGGGACGGAGACAGAGACAGAGTCACAGACAGAGACAGAGACAGAGACAGAGACAGAGACAGAGACAGAGACAGAGACAGCGGCAGAGACAGGGACGCAGACAGAGATAGAGACAGAGACGGAGACAGAGACAGAGACAGAGACAGAGACAGAGACAGAGACAGAGTCAGAGACAGAGACACAGACAGAGACAGAGACATAGACAGAGACAGAGACAGAGACAGAGACAGAGACAGAGACAGAGACAGAGACACAGACAGAGACAGAGACAGAGACAGAGACAGAGACAGAGACAGAGACAGAGACAGAGACAGAGACAGAGTCAGAGACAGAGACACAGACAGAGACAGAGACGGAGACAGAGGGAGAGACAGCGACAGAGACAGAGACAGAGACAGAGACAGAGACAGAGACAGAGACAGAGACAGAGACAGAGACAGAGACAGAGACAGAGACAGAGACAGAGACAGAGACAGAGACAGAGACAGAGACTGAGACGGAGACAGAGACAGCGGCAGAGACAGGGACGCAGACAGAGATAGAGACAGAGACGGAGACAGAGACAGAGACAGAGACAGAGACAGAGACAGAGACAGAGACAGAGACAGATACAGAGACAGAGACAGAGACAGAGACAGAGTCAGAGACAGAGACACAGACAGAGACAGAGACGGAGACAGAGGGAGAGACAGCGACAGAGACAGAGACAGAGACAGAGACAGAGACAGAGACAGAGACAGAGACAGAGACAGAGACAGAGACAGAGACAGAGGCAGAGACAGAGACAGAGACAGAGACAGAGACAGAGACAGAGACAGAGACAGAGACAGAGATAGAGACAGAGGCAGAGGCAGAGACAGAGACAGAGACAGAGACAGAGGCAGAGACAGGAACAAAGACGGAGACAGAGGCAGAGACAGAGCCAGGGACAGAGACAGAGACAGAGACTGAGGGAGAGACAGCGACAGAGACAGAGACAGAGACAGAGACAGAGACAGAGACGGAGACAGAGACAGAGACAGAGACAGAGACAGAGACAGAGACAGAGACAGAAACAGAGACAGAGACAGAGACAGAGACAGAGACAGAGACAGAGACAGAGACAGAGACAGAGACAGAGACAGAGACAGAGGCAGAGACAGAGACAGAGACAGAGACAGAGGCAGAAACAGAGACAGAGACATATACGCGGACAGAGACAGGGGCAGAGACAGAGACAGAGAGAGAGACGGAGACAGAGACAGAGACTGAGACGGAGACAGAGACAGCGGCAGAGACAGGGACGGAGACAGAGACAGAGTCACAGACAGAAACAGAGACAGAGACAGAGACAGAGACAGAGACAGAGACAGAGACAGAGACAGAGACAGAGACAGAGACAGAGACAGAGACAGAAACAGAGACAGGGACAGATACGGGGACAGAGACAGAGGCAGAGACAGCGACAGAGGCAGAGACAGAGACGGAGACAGAGACGGAGACAAAGACCGAGACAGAGACAGAGAGGGAGACAGAGGCAGAGACAGAGCCAGGGACAGAGACGGAGACAGAGACAGAGGGAGAGACAGCCACAGAGACAGAGACAGAAACAGAGACAGAGACAGATACGCGGACAGAGACAGAGGCAGAGACAGAGACAGAGAGAGAGACGGAGACAGAGACAGAGACAGCGGCAGAGACAGGGACGGAGACAGAGACAGGGACACAGACAGAGACAGAGACAGAGACAGAGACAGAGACAGAGACAGAGACAGAGACAGAGACAGAGACAGAGACAGAGACAGAGGCAGAAACAGAGACAGAGACAGATACGCGGACAGAGACAGGGGCAGAGACAGAGACAGAGAGAGAGACGGAGACAGAGACAGAGACTGAGACGGAGACAGAGACAGAGACAGAGACAGAGACAGAGACAGAGACAGAGACAGAGACAGAGACAGAGACAGAGACAGAGACAGCGACAGAGGCAGAGACAGAGACAGAGACAGAGACAGATACGCGAACAGAGACCGAGGCAGAAACAGACACAGAGAGAGAGACGGAGACAGAGACAGAGACTGAGACGGTGACAGAGACAGCGGCAAAGACAGGGACGGAGACAGAGACAGAGACACAGACAGAGACAGAGACAGAGACAGAGACAGAGACTGAGACAGAGACAGAGACAGAGACAGAGACAGAGACAGAGACTGAGGGAGAGACAGCGACAGAGACAGCGACAGAGACAGACACAGAGACAGAGACAGAGACAGAGACAGAGACAGAAACAGAGACAGAGACAGATACGCGGACAGAGACAGAGGCAGAGACAGACACAGAGAGAGAGACGGAGACAGAGACAGAGACTGGGACGGAGACAGAGACAGCGGCAGAGACAGGGACGCAGACAGAGATAGAGACAGAGACGGAGACAGAGACAGAGACAGAGACAGAGACAGAGACAGAGACAGAGACAGAGACAGAGACAGAGACAGATACAGAGACAGAGACAGAGTCAGAGACAGAGACACAGACAGAGACAGAGACAGAGACAGAGACAGAGACAGAGACAGAGACAGAGACAGAGACAGAGACAGAGACAGAGACAGAGACAGAGACAGAGACAGAGACAGAGACAGAGACAGAGACAGAGACAGAGACAGAGACAGAGTCAGAGACAGAGACACAGACAGAGACAGAGACGGAGACAGAGGGAGAGACAGCGACAGAGACAGAGACAGAGACAGAGACAGAGACAGAGACAGAGCCAGAGACAGAGACAGAGACAGAGACAGAGACAGAGACAGAGACAGAGACAGAGACAGAGACAGAGACAGAGACAGAGACGGAGACAGAGACAGAGACAGAGACAGAGACAGAGACAGAGACTGAGACGGAGACAGAGACAGCGGCAGAGACAGGGACGCAGACAGAGATAGAGACAGAGACGGAGACAGAGACAAAGACCGAGACAGAGACAGAGAGGGAGACAGAGGCAGAGACAGAGCCAGGGACAGAGACGGAGACAGAGACAGAGGGAGAGACAGCCACAGAGACAGAGAGAGAAACAGAGACAGAGACAGATACGCGGACAGAGACAGAGGCAGAGACAGAGACAGAGAGAGAGACGGAGACAGAGACAGAGACAGCGGCAGAGACAGGGACGGAGACAGAGACAGGGACACAGACAGAGACAGAGACAGAGACAGAGACAGAGACAGAGACAGAGACAGAGGCAGAGACAGAGACAGAGACACAGACAGAGACAGAGACAGAAACAGAGACAGAGACAGATACGCGGACAGAGACAGAGGCAGAGACAGACACAGAGAGAGAGACGGAGACTGAGACAGAGACTGAGACGGAGACAGAGACAGCGGCAGAGACAGGGACGGAGACAGAGATAGAGACAGAGACAGAGACAGAGACAGAGACAGAGACAGAGACAGAGACAGAGACAGAGACAGAGACAGAGGCAGAAACAGAGACAGAGACAGATACGCGGACAGAGACAGGGGCAGAGACAGAGACAGAGAGAGAGACGGAGACAGAGACAGAGACTGAGACGGAGACAGAGACAGCGGCAGAGACAGGGACGGAGACAGAGACAGAGTCACAGACAGAGACAGAGACAGAGACAGAGACAGAGACAGAGACAGAGACAGAGACAGAGACAGAGACAGAGACAGAGACAGAGACAGAGACAGAGACAGAGACAGAGACAGAGACAGAGACAGAGACAGAGACACAGACAGAGACAGAGACGGAGACAGAGGGAGAGACAGCGACAGAGACAGAGACAGAGACAGAGACAGAGACAGAGACAGAGACAGAGACAGAGACAGAGACAGAGACAGAGACAGAGACAGAGACAGAGACAGAGACAGAGACAGAGACAGAGACAGAGGCAGAGACAGAGACAGAGACAGAGACAGAGACAGAGACAGAGACAGAGACAGAGACAGAGACAGAGACAGAGACAGAGACAGAGACAGAGACAGAGACAGAGACTGAGGGAGAGACAGCGACAGAGACAGAGACAGAGACAGAGACAGAGACAGAGACAGAGACAGAGACAGAGACAGAGACAGAGACAGAGACAGAGACAGCGACAGAGGCAGAGACAGAGACAGAGACAGAGACAGATACGCGGACAGAGACCGAGGCAGAGACAGCGACAGAGGCAGAGACAGAGACACAGACACAGACAGATACAGAGACAGAGACAGAGACAGAGACAGAGACAGAGACAGATACAGAGACAGAGACAGAGTCAGAGACAGAGACACAGACAGAGACAGAGACAGAGACAGAGACAGAGACAGAGACGGAGACAGAGGGAGAGACAGCGACAGAGACAGAGACAGAGACAGAGACAGAGACAGAGACAGAGACAGAGACAGAGACAGAGACAGAGACAGAGACAGAGACAGAGACAGAGACAGAGACAGAGACAGAGACAGAGACAGAGACAGAGACAGAGGCAGAAACAGAGACAGAGACAGATACGCGGACAGAGACAGGGGCAGAGACAGAGACAGAGAGAGAGACGGAGACAGAGACAGCGACTGAGACGGAGACAGAGACAGCGGCAGAGACAGGGACGGAGACAGAGACAGAGTCACAGACAGAGACAGAGACAGAGACAGAGACAGAGACAGAGACAGAGACAGAGACTGAGACAGATACAGAGACAGAGACAGAGTCAGAGACAGAGACACAGACAGAGACAGAGGGAGAGACAGCCACAGAGACAGCGACAGAGGCAGACACAGAGACAGAGACAGAGACAGAGACAGAAACAGAGACAGAGACAGATACGCGGACAGAGACAGAGGCAGAGACAGACACAGAGAGAGAGACGGAGACAGAGACAGAGACTGAGACGGAGACAGAAACAGCGGCAGAGACAGGGAAGCAGACAGAGATAGAGACAGAGACGGAGACAGAGACAGAGACAGAGACAGAGACAGAGACAGAGACAGAGACAGAGACAGAGACAGATACAGAGACAGAGACAGAGTCAGAGACAGAGACACAGACAGAGACAGAGACAGAGACAGAGACAGAGACAGAGACAGAGACAGAGACAGAGACAGAGACAGAGACAGAGACAGAGACAGAGACAGAGACAGAGACAGAGTCAGAGACAGAGACACAGACAGAGACAGAGACGGAGACAGAGGGAGAGACAGCGACAGAGACAGAGACAGAGACAGAGACATACGACAGAGACAGAGACAGAGACAGAGACAGAGACAGAGACAGAGACAGAGACAGAGACAGAGACAGAGACAGAGACAGAGACAGAGACAGAGACAGAGGCAGAGACAGAGACAGAGACAGAGACAGAGACAGAGACAGAGACAGAGACAGAGACAGAGACTGAGACGGAGACAGAGACAGCGGCAGAGACAGGGACGCAGACAGAGATAGAGACAGAGACGGAGACAGAGACAGAGACAGAGACAGAGACAGAGACAGATACAGAGACAGAGACAGAGTCAGAGACAGAGACACAGACAGAGACAGAGACAGAGACAGAGACAGAGACAGAGACAGAGACAGAGACAGAGACAGAGACCGAGACAGAGACAGAGACAGAGACAGAGTCAGAGACAGAGACACAGACAGAGACAGAGACGGAGACAGAGGGAGAGACAGCGACAGAGACAGAGACAGAGACAGAGACAGAGACAGAGACAGATACGCGGACAGAGACAGGGGCAGAGACAGAGACAGAGCGAGAGACGGAGACAGAGACAGAGACTGAGACGGAGACAGAGACAGCGGCAGAGACAGGGACGGAGACAGAGACAGAGTCACAGACAGAGACAGAGACAGAGTCACAGACAGAGACAGAGACAGAGACAGAGACAGAGACAGAGACAGAGACAGAGACAGAGACAGAGACAGAGACAGAGACAGAGACAGAGACAGAAACAGAGACAGGGACAGATACGGGGACAGAGACAGAGGCAGAGACAGCGACAGAGGCAGAGACAGAGACGGAGACAGAGACGGAGACAAAGACCGAGACAGAGACAGAGAGGGAGACAGAGGCAGAGACAGAGCCAGGGACAGAGACGGAGACAGAGACAGAGGGAGAGACAGCCACAGAGACAGAGACAGAAACAGAGACAGAGACAGATACGCGGACAGAGACAGAGGCAGAGACAGAGACAGAGAGAGAGACGGAGACAGAGACAGAGACAGCGGCAGAGACAGGGACGGAGACAGAGACAGGGACACAGACAGAGACAGAGACAGAGACAGAGACAGAGACAGAGACAGAGACAGAGACAGAGACAGAGACAGAGACAGAGACAGAGACAGAGACAGAGACAGAGACAGAGACAGAGACAGAGGCAGAAACAGAGACAGAGACAGATACGCGGACAGAGACAGGGGCAGAGACAGAGACAGAGAGAGAGACGGAGACAGAGACAGAGACTGAGACGGAGACAGAGACAGAGACAGAGACAGAGACAGAGACAGGGACAGAGACTGAGACTGAGACAGAGATAGAGACAGAGACAGAGACACAGACAGAGACAGAGACAGAGACAGAGACAGAGACAGAGACAGAGACAGAGACAGAGACAGAGACAGAGACAGAGACAGAGACAGAGACAGAGACAGAGACAGCGACAGAGGCAGAGACAGAGACAGAGACAGAGACAGATACGCGAACAGAGACCGAGGCAGAAACAGACACAGAGAGAGAGACGGAGACAGAGACAGAGACTGAGACGGTGACAGAGACAGCGGCAAAGACAGGGACGGAGACAGAGACAGAGACACAGACAGAGACAGAGACAGAGACAGAGACTGAGACAGAGACAGAGACAGAGACAGAGACAGAGACAGAGACTGAGGGAGAGACAGCGACAGAGACAGCGACAGAGACAGACACAGAGACAGAGACAGAGACAGAGACAGAGACAGAAACAGAGACAGAGACAGATACGCGGACAGAGACAGAGGCAGAGACAGACACAGAGAGAGAGACGGAGACAGAGACAGAGACTGGGACGGAGACAGAGACAGCGGCAGAGACAGGGACGCAGACAGAGATAGAGACAGAGACGGAGACAGAGACAGAGACAGAGACAGAGACAGAGACAGAGACAGAGACAGAGACAGAGACAGAGACAGATACAGAGACAGAGACAGAGTCAGAGACAGAGACACAGACAGAGACAGAGACAGAGACAGAGACAGAGACAGAGACAGAGACAGAGACAGAGACAGAGACAGAGACAGAGACAGAGACAGAGACAGAGACAGAGACAGAGACAGAGACAGAGACAGAGACAGAGACAGAGACAGAGACAGAGACAGAGACAGAGTCAGAGACAGAGACACAGACAGAGACAGAGACGGAGACAGAGGGAGTGACAGCGACAGAGACAGAGACAGAGACAGAGACAGAGACAGAGACAGAGACAGAGCCAGAGACAGAGACAGAGACAGAGACAGAGACAGAGACAGAGACAGAGACAGAGACAGAGACAGAGACAGAGACAGAGACGGAGACAGAGACAGAGACAGAGACAGAGACAGAGACAGAGACTGAGACGGAGACAGAGACAGCGGCAGAGACAGGGACGCAGACAGAGATAGAGACAGAGACGGAGACAGAGACAAAGACCGAGACAGAGACAGAGAGGGAGACAGAGGCAGAGACAGAGCCAGGGACAGAGACGGAGACAGAGACAGAGGGAGAGACAGCCACAGAGACAGAGACAGAAACAGAGACAGAGACAGATACGCGGACAGAGACAGAGGCAGAGACAGAGACAGAGAGAGAGACGGAGACAGAGACAGAGACAGCGGCAGAGACAGGGACGGAGACAGAGACAGGGACACAGACAGAGACAGAGACAGAGACAGAGACAGAGACAGAGACAGAGACAGAGACAGAGACAGAGGCAGAGACAGAGACAGAGACAGAGACAGAGGCAGAAACAGAGACAGAGACAGATACGCGGACAGAGACAGGGGCAGAGACAGAGACAGAGAGAGAGACGGAGACAGAGACAGAGACTGAGACGGAGACAGAGACAGCGGCAGAGACAGGGACGGAGACAGAGACAGAGTCACAGACAGAGACAGAGACAGAGACAGAGACAGAGACAGAGACAGAGACAGAGACAGAGACAGAGACTGAGACGGTGACAGAGACAGCGGCAAAGACAGGGACGGAGACAGAGACAGAGACACAGACAGAGACAGAGACAGAGACAGAGACTGAGACAGAGACAGAGACAGAGACAGAGACAGAGACAGAGACTGAGGGAGAGACAGCGACAGAGACAGAGACAGAGACAGACACAGAGACAGAGACAGAGGCAGAAACAGAGACAGAGACAGATACGCGGACAGAGACAGAGGCAGAGACAGACACAGAGAGAGAGACGGAGACTGAGACAGAGACTGAGACGGAGACAGAGACAGCGGCAGAGACAGGGACGGAGACAGAGATAGAGACAGAGACAGAGACAGAGACAGAGACAGAGGCAGAGACAGAGACAGAGACAGAGACAGAGACAGAGGCAGAAACAGAGACAGAGACAGATACGCGGACAGAGACAGGGGCAGAGACAGAGACAGAGAGAGAGACGGAGACAGAGACAGAGACTGAGACGGAGACAGAGACAGCGGCAGAGACAGGGACGGAGACAGAGACAGAGTCACAGACAGAGACAGAGACAGAGACAGAGACAGAGACAGAGACAGAGACAGAGACAGAGACAGAGACAGAGACAGAGACAGAGACAGAGACAGAGACAGAGACAGAGACAGAGACAGAGACAGAGACAGAGACACAGACAGAGACAGAGACGGAGACAGAGGGAGAGACAGCGACAGAGACAGAGACAGAGACAGAGACAGAGACAGAGACAGAGACAGAGACAGAGACAGAGACAGAGACAGAGACAGAGACAGAGACAGAGACAGAGACAGAGACAGAGACAGAGACAGAGACAGAGACAGAGACAGAGACAGAGACAGAGTCAGAGACAGAGACACAGACAGAGACAGAGACGGAGACAGAGGGAGAGACAGCGACAGAGACAGAGACAGAGACAGAGACAGAGACAGAGACAGAGACAGAGACAGAGACAGAGACAGAGACAGAGACAGAGACAGAGACAGAGACAGAGACAGAGACAGAGACTGAGACGGAGACAGAGACAGCGGCAGAGACAGGGACGCAGACAGAGATAGAGACAGAGACGGAGACAGAGACAGAGACAGAGACAGAGACAGAGACAGAGACAGATACAGAGACAGAGACAGAGTCAGAGACAGAGACACAGACAGAGACAGAGACAGAGACAGAGACAGAGAGAGAGACAGAGACAGAGACAGAGACAGAGACAGAGACAGAGACAGAGACAGAGACAGAGACAGAGTCAGAGACAGAGACACAGACAGAGACAGAGACGGAGACAGAGGGAGAGACAGCGACAGAGACAGAGACAGAGACAGAGACAGAGACAGAGACAGAGACAGAGACAGAGACAGAGACAGAGGCAGAGACAGAGACAGAGACAGAGACAGAGACAGAGACAGAGACAGAGACAGAGATAGAGACAGAGGCAGAGGCAGAGACAGAGACAGAGACAGAGACAGAGGCAGATACAGGAACAAAGACGGAGACAGAGGCAGAGACAGAGCCAGGGACAGAGACAGAGACAGAGACTGAGGGAGAGACAGCGACAGAGACAGAGACAGAGACAGAGACAGAGACAGAGACGGAGACAGAGACAGAGACAGAGACAGAGACAGAGACAGAGACAGAGACAGAAACAGAGACAGGGACAGATACGGGGACAGAGACAGAGGCAGAGACAGCGACAGAGGCAGAGACAGAGACGGAGACAGAGACGGAGACAAAGACCGAGACAGAGACAGAGAGGGAGACAGAGGCAGAGACAGAGCCAGGGACAGAGACGGAGACAGAGACAGAGGGAGAGACAGCCACAGAGACAGAGACAGAAACAGAGACAGAGACAGATACGCGGACAGAGACAGAGGCAGAGACAGAGACAGAGAGAGAGACGGAGACAGAGACAGAGACAGCGACAGAGACAGGGACGGAGACAGAGACAGGGACACAGACAGAGACAGAGACAGAGACAGAGACAGAGACAGAGACAGAGACAGAGACAGAGACAGAGACAGAGGCAGAGACAGAGACAGAGACAGAGACAGAGGCAGAAACAGAGACAGAGACAGATACGCGGACAGAGACAGGGGCAGAGACAGAGACAGAGAGAGAGACGGAGACAGAGACAGAGACTGAGACGGAGACAGAGACAGCGGCAGAGACAGGGACGGAGACAGAGACAGAGTCACAGACAGAGACAGAGACAGAGACAGAGACAGAGACAGAGACAGAGACAGAGACAGAGACAGAGACAGAGACTGAGACTGAGACAGAGATAGAGACAGAGACAGAGACACAGACAGAGACAGAGACAGAGACAGAGACAGAGACAGAGACAGAGACAGAGACAGAGACAGAGACAGAGACAGAGACAGAGACAGAGACAGAGACAGAGACAGCGACAGAGGCAGAGACAGAGACAGAGACAGAGACAGATACGCGGACAGAGACCGAGGCAGAAACAGAGACAGAGAGAGAGACGGAGACAGAGACAGAGACTGAGACGGTGACAGAGACAGCGGCAAAGACAGGGACGGAGACAGAGACAGAGACACAGACAGAGACAGAGACAGAGACAGAGACTGAGACAGAGACAGAGACAGAGACAGAGACAGAGACAGAGACTGAGGGAGAGACAGCGACAGAGACAGAGACAGAGACAGACACAGAGACAGAGACAGAGACAGAGACAGAGACAGAGACAGAAACAGAGACAGAGACAGATACGCGGACAGAGACAGAGGCAGAGACAGACACAGAGAGAGAGACGGAGACTGAGACAGAGACTGAGACGGAGACAGAGACAGCGGCAGAGACAGTGACGGAGACAGAGATAGAGACAGAGACAGAGACAGAGACAGAGACAGAGACAGAGACAGAGACAGAGACAGAGACAGAGACAGAGGCAGAAACAGAGACAGAGACAGATACGCGGACAGAGACAGGGGCAGAGACAGAGACAGAGAGAGAGACGGAGACAGAGACAGAGACTGAGACGGAGACAGAGACAGCGGCAGAGACAGGGACGGAGACAGAGACAGAGTCACAGACAGAGACAGAGACAGAGACAGAGACAGAGACAGAGACAGAGACAGGGACAGAGACTGAGGCTGAGACAGAGATAGAGACAGAGACAGAGACACAGACAGAGACGGAGACAGAGACAGAGACAGAGACAGAGACAGAGACAGAGACAGAGACAGAGACAGAGTCAGAGACAGAGACACAGACAGAGACAGAGACGGAGACAGAGGGAGAGACAGCGACAGAGACAGAGACAGAGACAGAGACAGAGACAGAGACAGAGACAGAGACAGAGACAGAGACAGAGACAGAGACAGAGACAGAGACAGAGACAGAGACAGAGACAGAGACAGAGACAGAGACAGAGACAGAGACAGAGACAGAGACAGAGACAGAGACAGAGACAGAGACAGAGACAGAGACAGAGACAGAGACAGAGACAGAGACTGAGACGGAGACAGAGACAGCGGCAGAGACAGGGACGCAGACAGAGATAGAGACAGAGACGGAGACAGAGACAAAGACCGAGACAGAGACAGAGAGGGAGACAGAGGCAGAGACAGAGCCAGGGACAGAGACGGAGACAGAGACAGAGGGAGAGACAGCCACAGAGACAGAGACAGAAACAGAGACAGAGACAGATACGCGGACAGAGACAGAGGCAGAGACAGAGACAGAGAGAGAGACGGAGACAGAGACAGAGACAGCGGCAGAGACAGGGACGGAGACAGAGACAGGGACACAGACAGAGACAGAGACAGAGACAGAGACAGAGACAGAGACAGAGACAGAGACAGAGACAGAGACAGAGGCAGAGACAGAGACAGAGACAGAGACAGAGGCAGAAACAGAGACAGAGACAGATACGCGGACAGAGACAGGGGCAGAGACAGAGACAGAGAGAGAGACGGAGACAGAGACAGAGACTGAGACGGAGACAGAGACAGCGGCAGAGACAGGGACGGAGACAGAGACAGAGTCACAGACAGAGACAGAGACAGAGACAGAGACAGAGACAGAGACAGAGACAGAGACAGAGACAGAGACAGAGACTGAGACGGTGACAGAGACAGCGGCAAAGACAGGGACGGAGACAGAGACAGAGACACAGACAGAGACAGAGACAGAGACAGAGACTGAGACAGAGACAGAGACAGAGACAGATACAGAGACGGAGACAGAGGGAGAGACAGCGACAGAGACAGAGACAGAGACAGAGACAGAGACAGAGACAGAGACAGATACAGAGAGAGAGACAGAGACACAGACAGAGACAGAGGGGCAGGAGACAAAGTCGGAGGCAGAGGTACAGGAGACAAAGACGGAGACAAGGACGGAGACAAAGACGGAGACAGAGACAGAGACGGGGACAGAGAGAGAGAGGGAGACAGGGACAGAGACAGAGAGAGAGACAGAGACAGAGACACAGACAGAGGCAGAGACAGAGAGAGAGACAGAGACAGAGGCAGTGACAGAGACAGAGACAGAGACGGAGAGAGAGACCGAGACAGCGATAGAGACGGAGACAGACGCAGAGCCAGAGCCAGGGACAGAGACGGAGACGGAGACAGAGACAGAGACAGAGACAGAGACAGAGACAGAGACAGAGACAGAGACTGAGACAGAGACAGAGACATAGACGGAGACAAAGACAGAGACAGAGACAGAGACAGAGACAGATACGCGGACAGAGACAGAGGCAGAGACAGAGACAGAGAGAGAGACGGAGACAGAGACAGAGGGAGAGACACCGACAGCGGCAGAGACAGGGACGGAGACAGAGACAGGGACACAGACACAGACAGAGACAGAGTCAGAGACAGAGACACAGACAGAGACAGAGACGGAGATAGAGTCAGAGACAGAGACAGAGACGGAGATAGAGTCAGAGACAGAGACAGAGACGGAGACAGAGGCAGAGACAGAGCCAGGGACAGAGACAGAGACAGAGACAGAGCCAGGGACAGAGACGGAGACAGAGACAGAGACAGAGACAGAGACAGAGACGGAGACAGATACGCGGACAGGGACAGAGGCAGAGACAGAGACAGAGAGAGAGACGGAGACAGAGACAGAGACTGAGACGGAGACAGAGACAGCGGCAGAGACAGGGACGGAGACAGAGACAGGGACACAGACAGAGACAGAGACAGAGACAGAGACAGAGACAGATACGGAGACAGAGGCAGAGACAGAGCCAGGGACGGAGACAGAGACAGAGACAGAGGGAGAGACAGCGACAGCGGCAGAGACAGGGACGGAGACAGAGACAGGGACACAGGCACAGACAGAGACAGAGACAGAGGCAGAGACAGAGACAGAGACAGAGACAGAGGCAGAGACAGAGCCATGGACAGAGACAGAGACAGAGACAGAGGGAGAGACAGCGACAGAGACAGAGACAGAGACAGAGGGAGAGACAGCGACAGAGACAGAGACAGAGACAGAGACAGAGACAGAGACAGAGACAGAGACAGAGACAGAGACAGAGACAGAGACAGAGACAGAGACAGGGACAGAGACAGAGACACAGACAGAGACAGAGACAGAGACAGAGACAGAGGCAGAGCCATGGACAGAGACAGAGACAGAGACAGAGGGAGAGACAGCGACAGAAACAGAGACAGAGACAGAGACAGAGACAGAGACTGAGACAGAGACAGAGACAGAGACAGAGACAGAGAGAGAGACAGAGACAGAGACAGAGACAGAGACAGAGACAGAGAAAGAGACAGAGACAGACATAGAGACAGAGACAGAGACAGAGACAGAGGCAGAGACAGATACGGAGGCAGAGGGAGAGACAGCGACAGAGACAGAGACAGAGACAGAGACAGAGACAGAGAGAGAGACATAGACAGAGACAGAGACAGGGACAGAGACAGAGACAGAGACAGAGACAGAGACAGAGACAGAGACAGAGACAGAGACAGAGACAGAGACAGAGACAGAGGCAGAGGCAGAGACAGAGACAGAGACAGAGGCAGAGACAGGGACAGAGACAGAGACAGATACGCGGACAGAGACCGAGGCAGAAACAGAGACAGAGAGAGAGACGGAGACAGAGACAGAGACTGAGACGGAGACAGAGACAGCGGCAAAGACAGGGACGGAGACAGAGACAGAGTCACTGACACAGACAGAGACAGAGACAGAGACAGAGACTGAGACAGAGACAGAGACAGAGACAGAGACAGAGACAGAGACAGAGACAGAGACTGAGGGAGAGACAGCGACAGAGACAGAGACAGAGACAGACACAGAGACAGAGACAGAGACAGAGACAGAGACAGAGACAGAAACAGAGACAGAGACAGATACGCGTCAGAGACAGAGGCAGAGACAGACACAGAGAGAGAGACGGAGACAGAGACAGAGACTGAGACGGAGACAGAGACAGCGGCAGAGACAGGGACGGAGACAGAGACAGAGACAGAGACAGAGACAGAGACAGAGACAGAGACAGAGACAGAGACAGAGACAGATACAGAGACAGAGACAGAGTCAGAGACAGAGACACAGACAGAGACAGAGACAGAGACAGAGACAGAGACAGATACGCGGACAGAGACAGAGGCAGAGACAGAGACAGAGAGAGAGACGGAGACAGAGACAGAGACTGAGACGGAGACAGAGACAGCGGCAGAGACAGGGACGGAGACAGAGACAGAGACACAGACAGAGACAGAGACAGAGACAGAGACAGAGACAGAGACAGAGACAGAGACAGAGACAGAGACAGAGACAGAGACAGAGACAGAGACTGAGACTGAGACAGAGACAGAGACGGAGACAGAGTCAGAGACAGAGACAGAGACAGAGACAGAGACAGAGACAGAGACAGAGAAAGAGACAGAGACAGAGACAGACATAGAGACAGAGACAGAGACAGAGACAGAGACAGAGACAGAGACAGAGACAGAGACAGATACGGAGACAGAGGCAGAGACAGAGCCAGGGACAGAGACAGAGACAGAGACAGAGGGAGAGACAGCGACAGCGGCAGAGACAGGGACGGAGACAGAGACAGGGACACAGGCACAGACAGAGACAGAGACAGAGGCAGAGACAGAGACAGAGACAGAGACAGAGGCAGAGACAGAGCCATGGACAGAGACAGAGACAGAGACAGAGGGAGAGACAGCGACAGAGACAGAGACAGAGACAGAGACAGAGACAGAGACAGAGACAGAGACAGAGACAGAGACAGAGACAGAGACAGAGACAGGGACAGAGACAGAGACACAGACAGAGACAGAGACCGAGACAGAGACAGAGACAGAGACAGAGACAGAGCCATGGACAGAGACAGAGACAGAGACAGAGGGAGAGACAGAGACTGAGACAGAGACAGAGACAGAGACAGAGACAGAGACAGAGACAGAGACAGAGACAGAGACTGAGGGAGAGACAGAGACAGAGACAGAGACAGAGACAGAGACAGAGACAGAGACAGAGACAGAGACAGAGACTGAGACAGAGACAGACATAGAGACAGAGACAGAGACACAGACAGAGACAGAGACAGAGACAGAGACAGAGACAGAGACGGAGACAGAGACAGAGACAGCGACAGAGGCAGAGACAGAGACAGAGACAGAGACAGATACGCGGACAGAGACCGAGGCAGAAACAGACACAGAGAGAGAGACGGAGACAGAGACAGAGACTGAGACGGTGACAGAGACAGCGGCAAAGACAGGGACGGAGACAGAGACAGAGACACAGACAGAGACAGAGACAGAGACAGAGACTGAGACAGAGACAGAGACAGAGACAGAGACAGAGACAGAGACAGAGACTGAGGGAGAGACAGCGACAGAGACAGAGACAGAGACAGACACAGAGACAGAGACAGAGACAGAGACAGAAACAGAGACAGAGACAGATACGCGGACAGAGACAGAGGCAGAGACAGACACAGAGAGAGAGACGGAGACAGAGACAGAGACTGAGACGGAGACAGAGACAGCGGCAGAGACAGGGACGCAGACAGAGATAGAGACAGAGACGGAGACAGAGACAGAGACAGAGACAGAGACAGAGGGAGAGACAGCGACGGAGTCAGAGACAGAGACAGAGACAGAGACAGAGACAGAGACAGAGACAGAGACAGAGACAGAGACAGAGACAGAGACAGAGTCAGAGACAGAGACACAGACAGAGACAGAGACAGAGACAGAGACAGAGACAGAGACAGAGACAGAGACGGAGACAGGGGCAGAGACAGAGCCAGGGACAGAGACAGAGACAGAGACTGAGGGAGAGACAGCGACAGAGACAGAGACAGAGACAGAGACAGAGACAGAGACGGAGACAGCGACAGAGACAGAGACAGAGACAGAGACAGAGAGAGAGACAGAGACAGAGACAGAGACAGAGACAGAGACAGGGACAGAGACAGAGACACAGACAGAGACAGAGACAGAGACAGAGACAGAGGCAGAGCCATGGACAGAGACAGAGACAGAGACAGAGGGAGAGACAGCGACAGAGACAGAGACAGAGACAGAGACAGAGACAGAGACTGAGACAGAGACAGAGACAGAGACAGAGACAGAGACAGAGACAGAGACAGAGACAGAGACAGAGGCAGAGGCAGAGACAGAGACAGAGACAGAGGCAGAGACAGGGACAGAGACAGAGACAGATACGCGGACAGAGACCGAGGCAGAAACAGAGACAGAGAGAGAGACGGAGACAGAGACAGAGACTGAGACGGAGACAGAGACAGCGGCAAAGACAGGGACGGAGACAGAGACAGAGTCACTGACACAGACAGAGACAGAGACAGAGACAGAGACTGAGACAGAGACAGAGACAGAGACAGATACGGAGACAGAGGCAGAGACAGAGCCAGGGACAGAGACAGAGACAGAGGCAGAGGGAGAGACAGCGACAGAGACAGAGACAGAGACAGAGACAGAGACAGAGAGGGAGACAGAGACAGAGACAGAGACAGGGACAGAGACGGAGACAGAGACAGAGACAGAGACAGAGACAGAGACAGAGACAGAGACAGAGGCAGAGGCAGAGACAGAGACAGAGACAGAGGCAGAGACAGGGACAGAGACAGAGACAGATACGCGGACAGAGACCGAGGCAGAAACAGAGACAGAGAGAGAGACGGAGACAGAGACAGAGACTGAGACGGAGACAGAGACAGCGGCAAAGACAGGGACGGAGACAGAGACAGAGTCACTGACACAGACAGAGACAGAGACAGAGACAGAGACTGAGACAGAGACAGAGACAGAGACAGAGACAGAGACAGAGACAGAGACAGAGACAGAGACTGAGGGAGAGACAGAGACAGAGACAGAGACAGAGACAGAGACAGATACAGAGACAGAGACAGAGTCAGAGACAGAGACACAGACAGAGACAGAGACAGAGACAGAGACAGAGACAGAGACAGAGACAGAGACAGAGACAGAGACAGAGACAGAGACAGAGACAGAGACAGAGACAGAGACAGAGACAGAGACAGAGACAGAGTCAGAGTCAGAGACAGAGACACAGACAGAGACAGAGACGGAGACAGAGGGAGAGACAGCGACAGAGACAGAGACAGAGACAGAGACAGAGACAGAGACAGAGACAGAGACAGAGACAGAGACAGAGACAGAGACAGAGACAGAGACAGAGACAGAGACAGAGACAGAGACAGAGGCAGAAACAGAGACAGAGACAGATACGCGGACAGAGACAGGGGCAGAGACAGAGACAGAGAGAGAGACGGAGGCAGAGACAGAGACTGAGACGGAGACAGAGACAGCGGCAGAGACAGGGACGGAGACAGAGACAGAGTCACAGACAGAGACAGAGACAGAGACAGAGACAGAGACAGAGACAGAGACAGAGACAGAGACAGAGACAGAGACAGAGACAGAGACAGAGACTGAGACTGAGACAGAGATAGAGACAGAGACAGAGACACAGACAGAGACAGAGACAGAGACAGAGACAGAGACAGAGACAGAGACAGAGACAGAGACAGCGACAGAGGCAGAGACAGAGACAGAGACAGAGACAGATACGCGGACAGAGACCGAGGCAGAAACAGACACAGAGAGAGAGACGGAGACAGAGACAGAGTCTGAGACGGTGACAGAGACAGCGGCAAAGACAGGGACGGAGACAGAGACAGAGACACAGACAGACACAGAGACAGAGACAGAGACTGAGACAGAGACAGAGACAGAGACAGAGACAGAGACAGAGACAGAGACTGAGGGAGAGACAGCGACAGAGACAGAGACAGAGACAGACACAGAGACAGAGACAGAGACAGAGACAGAGACAGAAACAGAGACAGAGACAGATACGCGGACAGAGACAGAGGCAGAGACAGACACAGAGAGAGAGACGGAGACAGAGACAGAGACTGAGACGGAGACAGAGACAGCGGCAGAGACAGGGACGCAGACAGAGATAGAGACAGAGACGGAGACAGAGACAGAGACAGAGACAGAGAGAGAGACAGAGACAGATACAGAGACAGAGACAGAGTCAGAGACAGAGACACAGACAGAGACAGAGACAGAGACAGAGACAGAGACAGAGACAGAGACAGAGACAGAGACAGAGACAGAGACAGAGACAGAGACAGAGTCAGAGACAGAGACACAGACAGAGACAGAGACGGAGACAGAGGGAGAGACAGCGACGGAGTCAGAGACAGAGACAGAGACAGAGACAGAGACAGAGACAGAGACAGAGACAGAGACAGAGACAGAGACAGAGACAGAGACAGAGACAGAGACAGAGACAGAGACAGAGACAGAGACAGAGACAGAGACAGAGACAGAGACAGAGACAGAGACAGAGACAGAGATAGAGACAGAGGCAGAGGCAGAGACAGAGACAGAGACAGAGACAGAGGCAGAGACAGGAACAAAGACGGAGACAGAGGCAGAGACAGAGCCAGGGACAGAGACAGAGACAGAGACTGAGGGAGAGACAGCGACAGAGACAGAGACAGAGACAGAGACAGAGACAGAGACGGAGACAGAGACAGAGACAGAGACAGAGACAGAGACAGAGACAGAGACAGAGACAGAGACAGAAACAGAGACAGGGTAGATACGGGGACAGAGACAGAGGCAGAGACAGCGACAGAGGCAGAGACAGAGACACAGACACAGACAGATACAGAGACAGAGACGGAGATAGAGACAGAGACAGAGACAGAGACGGAGACAGAGACGGAGACAAAGACCGAGACAGAGACAGAGAGGGAGACAGAGGCAGAGACAGAGCCAGGGACAGAGACGGAGACAGAGACAGAGGGAGAGACAGCCACAGAGACAGAGACAGAAACAGAGACAGGGACAGATACGCGGACAGAGACAGAGGCAGAGACAGAGACAGAGAGAGAGACGGAGACAGAGACAGAGACAGCGGCAGAGACAGGGACGGAGACAGAGACAGGGACACAGACAGAGACAGAGACAGAGACAGAGACAGAGACAGAGACAGAGACAGAGACAGAGACAGAGACAGAGACAGAGACAGAGACAGAGACAGAGACAGAGACAGAGACAGAGACAGAGACAGAGACAGAGTCAGAGACAGAGACACAGACAGAGACAGAGACGGAGACAGAGGGAGAGACAGCGACGGAGTCAGAGACAGAGACAGAGACAGAGACAGAGACAGAGACAGAGACAGAGACAGAGACAGAGACAGAGACAGAGACAGAGACAGAGACAGAGACAGAGACAGAGACAGAGACAGAGACAGAGACAGAGACAGAGACAGAGACAGAGACAGAGACAGAGACAGAGATAGAGACAGAGGCAGAGGCAGAGACAGAGACAGAGACAGAGACAGAGGCAGAGACAGGAACAAAGACGGAGACAGAGGCAGAGACAGAGCCAGGGACAGAGACAGAGACAGAGACTGAGGGAGAGACAGCGACAGAGACAGAGACAGAGACAGAGACAGAGACAGAGACGGAGACAGAGACAGAGACAGAGACAGAGACAGAGACAGAGACAGAGACAGAGACAGAGACAGAAACAGAGACAGGGACAGATACGGGGACAGAGACAGAGGCAGAGACAGCGACAGAGGCAGAGACAGAGACACAGACACAGACAGATACAGAGACAGAGACGGAGATAGAGACAGAGACAGAGACAGAGACGGAGACAGAGACGGAGACAAAGACCGAGACAGAGACAGAGAGGGAGACAGAGGCAGAGACAGAGCCAGGGACAGAGACGGAGACAGAGACAGAGGGAGAGACAGCCACAGAGACAGAGACAGAAACAGAGACAGGGACAGATACGCGGACAGAGACAGAGGCAGAGACAGAGACAGAGAGAGAGACGGAGACAGAGACAGAGACAGCGGCAGAGACAGGGACGGAGACAGAGACAGGGACACAGACAGAGACAGAGACAGAGACAGAGACAGAGACAGAGACAGAGACAGAGACAGAGACAGAGACAGAGACAGAGACAGAGGCAGAAACAGAGACAGAGACAGATACGCGGACAGAGACAGGGGCAGAGACAGAGACAGAGAGAGAGACGGAGACAGAGACAGAGACTGAGACGGAGACAGAGACAGCGGCAGAGACAGGGACGGAGACAGAGACAGAGTCACAGACAGAGACAGAGACAGAGACAGAGACAGAGGCAGAGACAGAGACAGAGACAGAGACAGAGACTGAGACTGAGACAGAGATAGAGACAGAGACAGAGACACAGACAGAGACAGAGACAGAGACAGAGACAGAGACAGAGACAGAGACAGAGACAGAGACAGAGACAGAGACAGAGACAGAGACAGAGACAGAGACAGAGACAGAGACAGAGACAGAGACAGAGACAGAGACAGCGACAGAGGCAGAGACAGAGACAGAGACAGAGACAGATACGCGGACAGAGACCGAGGCAGAAACAGAGACAGAGAGAGAGACGGAGACAGAGACAGAGACTGAGACGCTGACAGAGACAGCGGCAAAGACAGGGACGGAGACAGAGACAGAGACACAGACAGAGACAGAGACAGAGACAGAGACTGAGACAGAGACAGAGACAGAGACAGAGACAGAGACAGAGACTGAGGGAGAGACAGCGACAGAGACAGAGACAGAGACAGAGACAGAGACAGAAACAGAGACAGAGACAGATACGCGGACAGAGACAGAGGCAGAGACAGACACAGAGAGAGAGATGGAGACAGAGACAGAGACTGAGACGGAGACAGAGACAGCGGCAGAGACAGGGACGCAGACAGAGATAGAGACAGAGACGGAGACAGAGACAGAGACAGAGACAGAGACAGAGACAGAGACAGAGACAGAGACAGATACAGAGACAGAGACAGAGTCAGAGACAGAGACACAGACAGAGACAGAGACAGAGACAGAGACAGAGACAGAGACAGAGACAGAGACAGAGACAGAGACAGAGACAGAGACAGAGACAGAGACAGAGACAGAGACAGAGACAGAGACAGAGACAGAGTCAGAGACAGAGACACAGACAGAGACAGAGACGGAGACAGAGGGAGAGACAGCGACAGAGACAGAGACAGAGACAGAGACAGAGACAGAGACTGAGACGGAGACAGAGACAGCGGCAGAGACAGGGACGCAGACAGAGATAGAGACAGAGACGGAGACAGAGACAGAGACAGAGACAGAGACAGAGACAGAGACAGAGACAGATACAGAGACAGAGACAGAGTCAGAGACAGAGACACAGACAGAGACAGAGACAGAGACAGAGACAGAGACAGAGACGGAGACAGAGGGAGAGACAGAGACAGAGACAGAGACAGAGACAGAGACAGAGACAGAGACAGAGACAGAGACAGAGACAGAGACAGAGACAGAGACAGAGTCAGAGACAGAGACACAGACAGAGACAGAGACTGAGACGGAGACAGAGACAGCGGCAGAGACAGGGACGCAGACAGAGATAGAGACAGAGACGGAGACAGAGACAGAGACAGAGACAGAGACAGAGACAGAGACAGATACAGAGACAGAGACAGAGTCAGAGACAGAGACACAGACAGAGACAGAGACAGAGACAGAGACAGAGACGGAGACAGAGGGAGAGACAGAGACAGAGACAGAGACAGAGACAGAGACAGAGACAGAGACAGAGACAGAGACAGAGACAGAGACAGAGACAGAGACAGAGACAGAGACAGAGACAGAGACAGAGACAGAGGCAGAAACAGAGACAGAGACAGATACGCGGACAGAGACAGGGGCAGAGAGAGAGACAGAGAGAGAGACGGAGACAGAGACAGAGACTGAGACGGAGACAGAGACAGCGGCAGAGACAGGGACGGAGACAGAGACAGAGTCACAGACAGAGACAGAGACAGAGACAGAGACAGAGACAGAGACAGAGACAGAGACAGAGACAGAGACAGAGACAGATACAGAGACAGAGACAGAGTCAGAGACAGAGACACAGACAGAGACAGAGACAGAGACAGAGACAGAGACGGAGACAGAGGGAGAGACAGCGACAGAGACAGAGACAGAGACAGAGACAGAGACAGAGACAGAGACAGAGACAGAGACAGAGACAGAGACAGAGACAGAGACAGAGACAGAGGCAGAAACAGAGACAGAGACAGATACGCGGACAGAGACAGGGGCAGAGACAGAGACAGAGAGAGAGACGGAGGCAGAGACAGAGACTGAGACGGAGACAGAGACAGCGGCAGAGACAGGGACGGAGACAGAGACAGAGATAGAGACAGAGACAGAGACACAGACAGAGACAGAGACAGAGACAGAGACAGAGACAGAGACAGAGACAGAGACAGAGACAGCGACAGAGGCAGAGACAGAGACAGAGACAGAGACAGATACGCGGACAGAGACCGAGGCAGAAACAGACACAGAGAGAGAGACGGAGACAGAGACAGAGTCTGAGACGGTGACAGAGACAGCGGCAAAGACAGGGACGGAGACAGAGACAGAGACACAGACAGACACAGAGACAGAGACAGAGACTGAGACAGAGACAGAGACAGAGACAGAGACAGAGACAGAGACAGAGACTGAGGGAGAGACAGCGACAGAGACAGAGACAGAGACAGACACAGAGACAGAGACAGAGACAGAGACAGAGACAGAAACAGAGACAGAGACAGATACGCGGACAGAGACAGAGGCAGAGACAGACACAGAGAGAGAGACGGAGACAGAGACAGAGACTGAGACGGAGACAGAGACAGCGGCAGAGACAGGGACGCAGACAGAGATAGAGACAGAGACGGAGACAGAGACAGAGACAGAGACAGAGACAGAGACAGAGACAGATACAGAGACAGAGACAGAGTCAGAGACAGAGACACAGACAGAGACAGAGACAGAGACAGAGACAGAGACAGAGACAGAGACAGAGACAGAGACAGAGACAGAGACAGAGACAGAGACAGAGACAGAGTCAGAGACAGAGACACAGACAGAGACAGAGACGGAGACAGAGGGAGAGACAGCGACGGAGTCAGAGACAGAGACAGAGACAGAGACAGAGACAGAGACAGAGACAGAGACAGAGACAGAGACAGAGACAGAGACAGAGACAGAGACAGAGACAGAGACAGAGACAGAGACAGAGACAGAGACAGAGACAGAGACAGAGACAGAGACAGAGACAGAGACAGAGACAGAGATAGAGACAGAGGCAGAGGCAGAGACAGAGACAGAGACAGAGACAGAGGCAGAGACAGGAACAAAGACGGAGACAGAGGCAGAGACAGAGCCAGGGACAGAGACAGAGACAGAGACTGAGGGAGAGACAGCGACAGAGACAGAGACAGAGACAGAGACAGAGACAGAGACAGAGAGAGAGACGGAGACAGAGACAGAGACTGAGACGCTGACAGAGACAGCGGCAAAGACAGGGACGGAGACAGAGACAGAGACACAGACAGAGACAGAGACAGAGACAGAGACTGAGACAGAGACAGAGACAGAGACAGAGACAGAGACAGAGACTGAGGGAGAGACAGCGACAGAGACAGAGACAGAGACAGAGACAGAGACAGAAACAGAGACAGAGACAGAGACAGAGACAGAAACAGAGACAGGGACAGATACGGGGACAGAGACAGAGGCAGAGACAGCGACAGAGGCAGAGACAGAGACACAGACACAGACAGATACAGAGACAGAGACGGAGATAGAGACAGAGACAGAGACAGAGACGGAGACAGAGACGGAGACAAAGACCGAGACAGAGACAGAGAGGGAGACAGAGGCAGAGACAGAGCCAGGGACAGAGACGGAGACAGAGACAGAGGGAGAGACAGCCACAGAGACAGAGACAGAAACAGAGACAGGGACAGATACGCGGACAGAGACAGAGGCAGAGACAGAGACAGAGAGAGAGACGGAGACAGAGACAGAGACAGCGGCAGAGACAGGGACGGAGACAGAGACAGGGACACAGACAGAGACAGAGACAGAGACAGAGACAGAGACAGAGACAGAGACAGAGACAGAGACAGAGACAGAGACAGAGACAGAGACAGAGACAGAGGCAGAGACAGAGACAGAGACAGAGACAGAGACAGAGACAGAGTCAGAGACAGAGACACAGACAGAGACAGAGACGGAGACAGAGGGAGAGACAGCGACGGAGTCAGAGACAGAGACAGAGACAGAGACAGAGACAGAGACAGAGACAGAGACAGAGACAGAGACAGAGACAGAGACAGAGACAGAGACAGAGACAGAGACAGAGACAGAGACAGAGACAGAGACAGAGACAGAGACAGAGACAGAGACAGAGACAGAGACAGAGATAGAGACAGAGGCAGAGGCAGAGACAGAGACAGAGACAGAGACAGAGGCAGAGACAGGAACAAAGACGGAGACAGAGGCAGAGACAGAGCCAGGGACAGAGACAGAGACAGAGACTGAGGGAGAGACAGCGACAGAGACAGAGACAGAGACAGAGACAGAGACAGAGACAGAGACAGAGACGGAGACAGAGACAGAGACAGAGACAGAGACAGAGACAGAGACAGAGACAGAGACAGAGACAGAAACAGAGACAGGGACAGATACGGGGACAGAGACAGAGGCAGAGACAGCGACAGAGGCAGAGACAGAGACACAGACACAGACAGATACAGAGACAGAGACGGAGATAGAGACAGAGACAGAGACAGAGACGGAGACAGAGACGGAGACAAAGACCGAGACAGAGACAGAGAGGGAGACAGAGGCAGAGACAGAGCCAGGGACAGAGACGGAGACAGAGACAGAGGGAGAGACAGCCACAGAGACAGAGACAGAAACAGAGACAGGGACAGATACGCGGACAGAGACAGAGGCAGAGACAGAGACAGAGAGAGAGACGGAGACAGAGACAGAGACAGCGGCAGAGACAGGGACGGAGACAGAGACAGGGACACAGACAGAGACAGAGACAGAGACAGAGACAGAGACAGAGACAGAGACAGAGACAGAGACAGAGACAGAGACAGAGACAGAGGCAGAAACAGAGACAGAGACAGATACGCGGACAGAGACAGGGGCAGAGACAGAGACAGAGAGAGAGACGGAGACAGAGACAGAGACTGAGACGGAGACAGAGACAGCGGCAGAGACAGGGACGGAGACAGAGACAGAGTCACAGACAGAGACAGAGACAGAGACAGAGACAGAGGCAGAGACAGAGACAGAGACAGAGACAGAGACTGAGACTGAGACAGAGATAGAGACAGAGACAGAGACACAGACAGAGACAGAGACAGAGACAGAGACAGAGACAGAGACAGAGACAGAGACAGAGACAGAGACAGAGACAGAGACAGAGACAGAGACAGAGACAGAGACAGAGACAGCGACAGAGGCAGAGACAGAGACAGAGACAGAGACAGATACGCGGACAGAGACCGAGGCAGAAACAGAGACAGAGAGAGAGACAGAGACAGAGACAGAGACAGAGACAGAGACAGAGTCAGAGACAGAGACACAGACAGAGACAGAGACGGAGACAGAGGGAGAGACAGCGACAGAGACAGAGACAGAGACAGAGACAGAGACAGAGACTGAGACGGAGACAGAGACAGCGGCAGAGACAGGGACGCAGACAGAGATAGAGACAGAGACGGAGACAGAGACAGAGACAGAGACAGAGACAGAGACAGAGACAGAGACAGATACAGAGACAGAGACAGAGTCAGAGACAGAGACACAGACAGAGACAGAGACAGAGACAGAGACAGAGACAGAGACGGAGACAGAGGGAGAGACAGAGACAGAGACAGAGACAGAGACAGAGACAGAGACAGAGACAGAGACAGAGACAGAGACAGAGACAGAGACAGAGACAGAGTCAGAGACAGAGACACAGACAGAGACAGAGACTGAGACGGAGACAGAGACAGCGGCAGAGACAGGGACGCAGACAGAGATAGAGACAGAGACGGAGACAGAGACAGAGACAGAGACAGAGACAGAGACAGAGACAGATACAGAGACAGAGACAGAGTCAGAGACAGAGACACAGACAGAGACAGAGACAGAGACAGAGACAGAGACGGAGACAGAGGGAGAGACAGAGACAGAGACAGAGACAGAGACAGAGACAGAGACAGAGACAGAGACAGAGACAGAGACAGAGACAGAGACAGAGACAGAGACAGAGACAGAGACAGAGACAGAGACAGAGGCAGAAACAGAGACAGAGACAGATACGCGGACAGAGACAGGGGCAGAGAGAGAGACAGAGAGAGAGACGGAGACAGAGACAGAGACTGAGACGGAGACAGAGACAGCGGCAGAGACAGGGACGGAGACAGAGACAGAGTCACAGACAGAGACAGAGACAGAGACAGAGACAGAGACAGAGACAGAGACAGAGACAGAGACAGAGACTGAGACAGATACAGAGACAGAGACAGAGTCAGAGACAGAGACACAGACAGAGACAGAGACAGAGACAGAGACAGAGACGGAGACAGAGGGAGAGACAGCGACAGAGACAGAGACAGAGACAGAGACAGAGACAGAGACAGAGACAGAGACAGAGACAGAGACAGAGACAGACACAGAGACAGAGACAGAGACAGAGACAGAGACAGAGACAGAGACAGAGACAGAGACAGAGACAGAGACAGAGACAGAGACAGAGACAGAGACAGAGACAGAGACAGAGACAGAGACAGAGACAGAGACAGAGACAGAGACAGAGACAGAGACAGAGACAGAGACAGAGATAGAGACAGAGGCAGAGGCAGAGACAGAGACAGAGACAGAGACAGAGGCAGAGACAGGAACAAAGACGGAGACAGAGGCAGAGACAGAGCCAGGGACAGAGACAGAGACAGAGACTGAGGGAGAGACAGCGACAGAGACAGAGACAGAGACAGAGACAGAGACAGAGACAGAGACAGAGGCAGAGACAGGAACAAAGACGGAGACAGAGGCAGAGACAGAGCCAGGGACAGAGACAGAGACAGAGACTGAGGGAGAGACAGCGACAGAGACAGAGACAGAGACTGAGACAGAGACAGAGACAGAGACAGAGACAGAGACAGAGACTGAGGGAGAGACAGCGACAGAGACAGAGACAGAGACAGAGACAGAGACAGAAACAGAGACAGAGACAGAGACAGAGACAGAAACAGAGACAGGGACAGATACGGGGACAGAGACAGAGGCAGAGACAGCGACAGAGGCAGAGACAGAGACACAGACACAGACAGATACAGAGACAGAGACGGAGATAGAGACAGAGACAGAGACAGAGACGGAGACAGAGACGGAGACAAAGACCGAGACAGAGACAGAGAGGGAGACAGAGGCAGAGACAGAGCCAGGGACAGAGACGGAGACAGAGACAGAGGGAGAGACAGCCACAGAGACAGAGACAGAAACAGAGACAGGGACAGATACGCGGACAGAGACAGAGGCAGAGACAGAGACAGAGAGAGAGACGGAGACAGAGACAGAGACAGCGGCAGAGACAGGGACGGAGACAGAGACAGGGACACAGACAGAGACAGAGACAGAGACAGAGACAGAGACAGAGACAGAGACAGAGACAGAGACAGAGACAGAGACAGAGACAGAGACAGAGGCAGAGACAGAGACAGAGACAGAGACAGAGACAGAGACAGAGTCAGAGACAGAGACACAGACAGAGACAGAGACGGAGACAGAGGGAGAGACAGCGACGGAGTCAGAGACAGAGACAGAGACAGAGACAGAGACAGAGACAGAGACAGAGACAGAGACAGAGACAGAGACAGAGACAGAGACAGAGACAGAGACAGAGACAGAGACAGAGACAGAGACAGAGACAGAGACAGAGACAGAGACAGAGACAGAGACAGAGACAGAGACAGAGATAGAGACAGAGGCAGAGGCAGAGACAGAGACAGAGACAGAGACAGAGGCAGAGACAGGAACAAAGACGGAGACAGAGGCAGAGACAGAGCCAGGGACAGAGACAGAGACAGAGACTGAGGGAGAGACAGCGACAGAGACAGAGACAGAGACAGAGACAGAGACAGAGACGGAGACAGAGACAGAGACAGAGACAGAGACAGAGACAGAGACAGAGACAGAGACAGAGACAGAAACAGAGACAGGGACAGATACGGGGACAGAGACAGAGGCAGAGACAGCGACAGAGGCAGAGACAGAGACACAGACACAGACAGATACAGAGACAGAGACGGAGATAGAGACAGAGACAGAGACAGAGACGGAGACAGAGACGGAGACAAAGACCGAGACAGAGACAGAGAGGGAGACAGAGGCAGAGACAGAGCCAGGGACAGAGACGGAGACAGAGACAGAGGGAGAGACAGCCACAGAGACAGAGACAGAAACAGAGACAGGGACAGATACGCGGACAGAGACAGAGGCAGAGACAGAGACAGAGAGAGAGACGGAGACAGAGACAGAGACAGCGGCAGAGACAGGGACGGAGACAGAGACAGGGACACAGACAGAGACAGAGACAGAGACAGAGACAGAGACAGAGACAGAGACAGAGACAGAGACAGAGACAGAGACAGAGGCAGAAACAGAGACAGAGACAGATACGCGGACAGAGACAGGGGCAGAGACAGAGACAGAGAGAGAGACGGAGACAGAGACAGAGACTGAGACGGAGACAGAGACAGCGGCAGAGACAGGGACGGAGACAGAGACAGAGTCACAGACAGAGACAGAGACAGAGACAGAGACAGAGGCAGAGACAGAGACAGAGACAGAGACAGAGACTGAGACTGAGACAGAGATAGAGACAGAGACAGAGACACAGACAGAGACAGAGACAGAGACAGAGACAGAGACAGAGACAGAGACAGAGACAGAGACAGAGACAGAGACAGAGACAGAGACAGAGACAGAGACAGAGACAGAGACAGAGACAGAGACAGAGACAGCGACAGAGGCAGAGACAGAGACAGAGACAGAGACAGATACGCGGACAGAGACCGAGGCAGAAACAGAGACAGAGAGAGAGACAGAGACAGAGACAGAGACAGAGACAGAGACAGAGTCAGAGACAGAGACACAGACAGAGACAGAGACGGAGACAGAGGGAGAGACAGCGACAGAGACAGAGACAGAGACAGAGACAGAGACAGAGACTGAGACGGAGACAGAGACAGCGGCAGAGACAGGGACGCAGACAGAGATAGAGACAGAGACGGAGACAGAGACAGAGACAGAGACAGAGACAGAGACAGAGACAGAGACAGATACAGAGACAGAGACAGAGTCAGAGACAGAGACACAGACAGAGACAGAGACAGAGACAGAGACAGAGACAGAGACGGAGACAGAGGGAGAGACAGAGACAGAGACAGAGACAGAGACAGAGACAGAGACAGAGACAGAGACAGAGACAGAGACAGAGACAGAGACAGAGACAGAGTCAGAGACAGAGACACAGACAGAGACAGAGACTGAGACGGAGACAGAGACAGCGGCAGAGACAGGGACGCAGACAGAGATAGAGACAGAGACGGAGACAGAGACAGAGACAGAGACAGAGACAGAGACAGAGACAGATACAGAGACAGAGACAGAGTCAGAGACAGAGACACAGACAGAGACAGAGACAGAGACAGAGACAGAGACGGAGACAGAGGGAGAGACAGAGACAGAGACAGAGACAGAGACAGAGACAGAGACAGAGACAGAGACAGAGACAGAGACAGAGACAGAGACAGAGACAGAGACAGAGACAGAGACAGAGACAGAGACAGAGACAGAGGCAGAAACAGAGACAGAGACAGATACGCGGACAGAGACAGGGGCAGAGAGAGAGACAGAGAGAGAGACGGAGACAGAGACAGAGACTGAGACGGAGACAGAGACAGCGGCAGAGACAGGGACGGAGACAGAGACAGAGTCACAGACAGAGACAGAGACAGAGACAGAGACAGAGACAGAGACAGAGACAGAGACAGAGACAGAGACTGAGACAGATACAGAGACAGAGACAGAGTCAGAGACAGAGACACAGACAGAGACAGAGACAGAGACAGAGACAGAGACGGAGACAGAGGGAGAGACAGCGACAGAGACAGAGACAGAGACAGAGACAGAGACAGAGACAGAGACAGAGACAGAGACAGAGACAGAGACAGAGACAGAGACTGAGACGGAGACAGAGACAGCGGCAGAGACAGGGACGCAGACAGAGATAGAGACAGAGACAGAGACAGAGACAGAGACAGAGACAGAGACAGAGACAGAGACAGAGACAGAGACAGAGACAGAGACAGAGACAGAGACAGAGACAGAGTCAGAGACAGAGACACAGACAGAGACAGAGACGGAGACAGAGGGAGAGACAGCGACAGAGACAGAGACAGAGACAGAGACAGAGACAGAGACAGAGACAGAGACAGAGACAGAGACAGAGACAGAGACAGAGACAGAGACAGAGACAGAGACAGAGACAGAGACAGAGACAGAGACAGAGACAGAGACAGAGACAGAGACTGAGACGGAGACAGAGACAGCGGCAGAGACAGGGACGCAGACAGAGATAGAGACAGAGACGGAGACAGAGACAGAGACAGAGACAGAGACAGAGACAGAGACAGAGACTGAGACAGATACAAAGACAGAGACAGAGACAGAGACAGAGACAGAGACAGAGACAGAGACAGAGACAGAGACTGAGACGGAGACAGAGACAGCGGCAGAGACAGGGACGCAGACAGAGATAGAGACAGAGACGGAGACAGAGACAGAGACAGAGGCAGAAACAGAGACAGAGACAGATACGCGGACAGAGACAGGGGCAGAGAGAGAGACAGAGAGAGAGACGGAGACAGAGACAGAGACTGAGACGGAGACAGAGACAGCGGCAGAGACAGGGACGGAGACAGAGACAGAGTCACAGACAGAGACAGAGACAGAGACAGAGACAGAGACAGAGACAGAGACAGAGACAGAGACAGAGACTGAGACAGATACAGAGACAGAGACAGAGTCAGAGACAGAGACACAGACAGAGACAGAGACAGAGACAGAGACAGAGACGGAGACAGAGGGAGAGACAGCGACAGAGACAGAGACAGAGACAGAGACAGAGACAGAGACAGAGACAGAGACAGAGACAGAGACAGAGACAGACACAGAGACAGAGACAGAGACAGAGACAGAGACAGAAACAGAGACAGAGACAGATACGCGGACAGAGACAGAGGCAGAGACAGACACAGAGAGAGAGACGGAGACAGAGACAGAGACTGAGACGGAGACAGAGACAGCGGCAGAGACAGGGACGCAGACAGAGATAGAGACAGAGACGGAGACAGAGACAGAGACAGAGACAGAGACAGAGACAGAGACAGATACAGAGACAGAGACAGAGTCAGAGACAGAGACACAGACAGAGACAGAGACAGAGACAGAGACAGAGACAGAGACAGAGACAGAGACAGAGACAGAGACAGAGACAGAGACAGAGACAGAGACAGAGACAGAGTCAGAGACAGAGACACAGACAGAGACAGAGACGGAGACAGAGGGAGAGACAGCGACGGAGTCAGAGACAGAGACAGAGACAGAGACAGAGACAGAGACAGAGACAGAGACAGAGACAGAGACAGAGACAGAGACAGAGACAGAGACAGAGACAGAGACAGAGACAGAGACAGAGACAGAGACAGAGACAGAGACAGAGACAGAGACAGAGACAGAGACAGAGATAGAGACAGAGGCAGAGGCAGAGACAGAGACAGAGACAGAGACAGAGGCAGAGACAGGAACAAAGACGGAGACAGAGGCAGAGACAGAGCCAGGGACAGAGACAGAGACAGAGACTGAGGGAGAGACAGCGACAGAGACAGAGACAGAGACAGAGACAGAGACAGAGACAGAGACAGAGGCAGAGACAGGAACAAAGACGGAGACAGAGGCAGAGACAGAGCCAGGGACAGAGACAGAGACAGAGACTGAGGGAGAGACAGCGACAGAGACAGAGACAGAGACTGAGACAGAGACAGAGACAGAGACAGAGACAGAGACAGAGACTGAGGGAGAGACAGCGACAGAGACAGAGACAGAGACAGAGACAGAGACAGAAACAGAGACAGAGACAGAGACAGAGACAGAAACAGAGACAGGGACAGATACGGGGACAGAGACAGAGGCAGAGACAGCGACAGAGGCAGAGACAGAGACACAGACACAGACAGATACAGAGACAGAGACGGAGATAGAGACAGAGACAGAGACAGAGACGGAGACAGAGACGGAGACAAAGACCGAGACAGAGACAGAGAGGGAGACAGAGGCAGAGACAGAGCCAGGGACAGAGACGGAGACAGAGACAGAGGGAGAGACAGCCACAGAGACAGAGACAGAAACAGAGACAGGGACAGATACGCGGACAGAGACAGAGGCAGAGACAGAGACAGAGAGAGAGACGGAGACAGAGACAGAGACAGCGGCAGAGACAGGGACGGAGACAGAGACAGGGACACAGACAGAGACAGAGACAGAGACAGAGACAGAGACAGAGACAGAGACAGAGACAGAGACAGAGACAGAGACAGAGACAGAGACAGAGGCAGAGACAGAGACAGAGACAGAGACAGAGACAGAGACAGAGTCAGAGACAGAGACACAGACAGAGACAGAGACGGAGACAGAGGGAGAGACAGCGACGGAGTCAGAGACAGAGACAGAGACAGAGACAGAGACAGAGACAGAGACAGAGACAGAGACAGAGACAGAGACAGAGACAGAGACAGAGACAGAGACAGAGACAGAGACAGAGACAGAGACAGAGACAGAGACAGAGACAGAGACAGAGACAGAGACAGAGACAGAGACAGAGACAGAGACAGAGATAGAGACAGAGGCAGAGGCAGAGACAGAGACAGAGACAGAGACAGAGGCAGAGACAGGAACAAAGACGGAGACAGAGGCAGAGACAGAGCCAGGGACAGAGACAGAGACAGAGACTGAGGGAGAGACAGCGACAGAGACAGAGACAGAGACAGAGACAGAGACAGAGACGGAGACAGAGACAGAGACAGAGACAGAGACAGAGACAGAGACAGAGACAGAGACAGAGACAGAAACAGAGACAGGGACAGATACGGGGACAGAGACAGAGGCAGAGACAGCGACAGAGGCAGAGACAGAGACACAGACACAGACAGATACAGAGACAGAGACGGAGATAGAGACAGAGACAGAGACAGAGACGGAGACAGAGACGGAGACAAAGACCGAGACAGAGACAGAGAGGGAGACAGAGGCAGAGACAGAGCCAGGGACAGAGACGGAGACAGAGACAGAGGGAGAGACAGCCACAGAGACAGAGACAGAAACAGAGACAGGGACAGATACGCGGACAGAGACAGAGGCAGAGACAGAGACAGAGAGAGAGACGGAGACAGAGACAGAGACAGCGGCAGAGACAGGGACGGAGACAGAGACAGGGACACAGACAGAGACAGAGACAGAGACAGAGACAGAGACAGAGACAGAGACAGAGACAGAGACAGAGACAGAGACAGAGGCAGAAACAGAGACAGAGACAGATACGCGGACAGAGACAGGGGCAGAGACAGAGACAGAGAGAGAGACGGAGACAGAGACAGAGACTGAGACGGAGACAGAGACAGCGGCAGAGACAGGGACGGAGACAGAGACAGAGTCACAGACAGAGACAGAGACAGAGACAGAGACAGAGGCAGAGACAGAGACAGAGACAGAGACAGAGACTGAGACTGAGACAGAGATAGAGACAGAGACAGAGACACAGACAGAGACAGAGACAGAGACAGAGACAGAGACAGAGACAGAGACAGAGACAGAGACAGAGACAGAGACAGAGACAGAGACAGAGACAGAGACAGAGACAGAGACAGAGACAGAGACAGAGACAGCGACAGAGGCAGAGACAGAGACAGAGACAGAGACAGATACGCGGACAGAGACCGAGGCAGAAACAGAGACAGAGAGAGAGACAGAGACAGAGACAGAGACAGAGACAGAGACAGAGTCAGAGACAGAGACACAGACAGAGACAGAGACGGAGACAGAGGGAGAGACAGCGACAGAGACAGAGACAGAGACAGAGACAGAGACAGAGACTGAGACGGAGACAGAGACAGCGGCAGAGACAGGGACGCAGACAGAGATAGAGACAGAGACGGAGACAGAGACAGAGACAGAGACAGAGACAGAGACAGAGACAGAGACAGATACAGAGACAGAGACAGAGTCAGAGACAGAGACACAGACAGAGACAGAGACAGAGACAGAGACAGAGACAGAGACGGAGACAGAGGGAGAGACAGAGACAGAGACAGAGACAGAGACAGAGACAGAGACAGAGACAGAGACAGAGACAGAGACAGAGACAGAGACAGAGACAGAGTCAGAGACAGAGACACAGACAGAGACAGAGACTGAGACGGAGACAGAGACAGCGGCAGAGACAGGGACGCAGACAGAGATAGAGACAGAGACGGAGACAGAGACAGAGACAGAGACAGAGACAGAGACAGAGACAGATACAGAGACAGAGACAGAGTCAGAGACAGAGACACAGACAGAGACAGAGACAGAGACAGAGACAGAGACGGAGACAGAGGGAGAGACAGAGACAGAGACAGAGACAGAGACAGAGACAGAGACAGAGACAGAGACAGAGACAGAGACAGAGACAGAGACAGAGACAGAGACAGAGACAGAGACAGAGACAGAGACAGAGACAGAGGCAGAAACAGAGACAGAGACAGATACGCGGACAGAGACAGGGGCAGAGAGAGAGACAGAGAGAGAGACGGAGACAGAGACAGAGACTGAGACGGAGACAGAGACAGCGGCAGAGACAGGGACGGAGACAGAGACAGAGTCACAGACAGAGACAGAGACAGAGACAGAGACAGAGACAGAGACAGAGACAGAGACAGAGACAGAGACTGAGACAGATACAGAGACAGAGACAGAGTCAGAGACAGAGACACAGACAGAGACAGAGACAGAGACAGAGACAGAGACGGAGACAGAGGGAGAGACAGCGACAGAGACAGAGACAGAGACAGAGACAGAGACAGAGACAGAGACAGAGACAGAGACAGAGACAGAGACAGAGACAGAGACTGAGACGGAGACAGAGACAGCGGCAGAGACAGGGACGCAGACAGAGATAGAGACAGAGACAGAGACAGAGACAGAGACAGAGACAGAGACAGAGACAGAGACAGAGACAGAGACAGAGACAGAGACAGAGACAGAGACAGAGACAGAGTCAGAGACAGAGACACAGACAGAGACAGAGACGGAGACAGAGGGAGAGACAGCGACAGAGACAGAGACAGAGACAGAGACAGAGACAGAGACAGAGACAGAGACAGAGACAGAGACAGAGACAGAGACAGAGACAGAGACAGAGACAGAGACAGAGACAGAGACAGAGACAGAGACAGAGACAGAGACAGAGACTGAGACGGAGACAGAGACAGCGGCAGAGACAGGGACGCAGACAGAGATAGAGACAGAGACGGAGACAGAGACAGAGACAGAGACAGAGACAGAGACAGAGACAGAGACAGAGACAGATACAGAGACAGCGACAGAGTCAGAGACAGAGACACAGACAGAGACAGAGACAGAGACAGAGACAGAGACAGAGACAGAGACAGAGACAGAGACAGAGACAGAGACAGAGACAGAGACAGAGACAGAGACAGAGTCAGAGACAGAGACAGAGACAGAGACAGAGACAGAGACCGAGACAGAGATAGAGACAGAGGCAGAGGCAGAGACAGAGACAGAGACAGAGACAGAGGCAGAGACAGGAACAAAGACGGAGACAGAGGCAGAGACAGAGCCAGGGACAGAGACAGAGACAGAGACTGAGGGAGAGACAGCGACAGAGACAGAGACAGAGACAGAGACAGAGACAGAGACAGAGACGGAGACAGAGACAGAGACAGAGACAGAGACAGAGACAGAGACGGAGACAGAAACAGAGACAGGGACAGATACGGGGACAGAGACAGAGGCAGAGACAGCGACAGAGGCAGAGACAGAGACGGAGACAGAGACGGAGACAAAGACCGAGACAGAGACAGAGAGGGAGACAGAGGCAGAGACAGAGCCAGGGACAGAGACGGAGACAGAGACAGAGGGAGAGACAGCCACAGAGACAGAGACAGAAACAGAGACAGAGACAGATACGCGGACAGAGACAGAGGCAGAGACAGAGACAGAGAGAGAGACGGAGACAGAGACAGAGACAGCGGCAGAGACAGGGACGGAGACAGAGACAGGGACACAGACAGAGACAGAGACAGAGACAGAGACTGAGACAGAGACAGAGACAGAGACAGAGACAGAGACAGAGACAGAGACTGAGGGAGAGACAGCGACAGAGACAGAGACAGAGACAGACACAGAGACAGAGACAGAGACAGAGACAGAGACAGAAACAGAGACAGAGACAGATACGCGGACAGAGACAGAGGCAGAGACAGACACAGAGAGAGAGACGGAGACAGAGACAGAGACTGAGACGGAGACAGAGACAGCGGCAGAGACAGGGACGCAGACAGAGATAGAGACAGAGACGGAGACAGAGACAGAGACAGAGACAGAGACAGAGACAGATACAGAGACAGAGACAGAGTCAGAGACAGAGACACAGACAGAGACAGAGACAGAGACAGAGACAGAGACAGAGACAGAGACAGAGACAGAGACAGAGACAGAGACAGAGACAGAGACAGAGACAGAGACAGAGTCAGAGACAGAGACACAGACAGAGACAGAGACGGAGACAGAGGGAGAGACAGCGACGGAGTCAGAGACAGAGACAGAGACAGAGACAGAGACAGAGACAGAGACAGAGACAGAGACAGAGACAGAGACAGAGACAGAGACAGAGACAGAGACAGAGACAGAGACAGAGACAGAGACAGAGACAGAGACAGAGACAGAGACAGAGACAGAGACAGAGACAGAGACAGAGACAGAGATAGAGACAGAGGCAGAGGCAGAGACAGAGACAGAGACAGAGACAGAGGCAGAGACAGGAACAAAGACGGAGACAGAGGCAGAGACAGAGCCAGGGACAGAGACAGAGACAGAGACTGAGGGAGAGACAGCGACAGAGACAGAGACAGAGACTGAGACTGAGACAGAGATAGAGACAGAGACAGAGACACAGACAGAGACAGAGACAGAGACAGAGACAGAGACAGAGACAGAGACAGAGACAGAGACAGAGACAGAAACAGAGACAGGGACAGATACGGGGACAGAGACAGAGGCAGAGACAGCGACAGAGGCAGAGACAGAGACACAGACACAGACAGATACAGAGACAGAGACGGAGATACAGACAGAGACAGAGACAGAGACGGAGACAGAGACAGAGACAAAGACCGAGACAGAGACAGAGAGGGAGACAGAGGCAGAGACAGAGCCAGGGACAGAGACGGAGACAGAGACAGAGGGAGAGACAGCCACAGAGACAGAGACAGAAACAGAGACAGAGACAGATACGCGGACAGAGACAGAGGCAGAGACAGAGACAGAGAGAGAGACGGAGACAGAGACAGAGACAGCGGCAGAGACAGGGACGGAGACAGAGACAGGGACACAGACAGAGACAGAGACAGAGACAGAGACAGAGACAGAGACAGAGACAGAGACAGAGACAGAGACAGAGGCAGAAACAGAGACAGAGACAGATACGCGGACAGAGACAGGGGCAGAGACAGAGACAGAGAGAGAGACGGAGACAGAGACAGAGACTGAGACGGAGACAGAGACAGCGGCAGAGACAGGGACGGAGACAGAGACAGAGTCACAGACAGAGACAGAGACAGAGACAGAGACAGAGGCAGAGACAGAGACAGAGACAGAGACAGAGACTGAGACTGAGACAGAGATAGAGACAGAGACAGAGACACAGACAGAGACAGAGACAGAGACAGAGACAGAGACAGAGACAGAGACAGAGACAGAGACAGAGACAGAGACAGAGACAGAGACAGAGACAGAGACAGAGACAGAGACAGCGACAGAGGCAGAGACAGAGACAGAGACAGAGACAGATACGCGGACAGAGACCGAGGCAGAAACAGAGACAGAGAGAGAGACGGAGACAGAGACAGAGACTGAGACGCTGACAGAGACAGCGGCAAAGACAGGGACGGAGACAGAGACAGAGACACAGACAGAGACAGAGACAGAGACAGAGACTGAGACAGAGACAGAGACAGAGACAGAGACAGAGACAGAGACTGAGGGAGAGACAGCGACAGAGACAGAGACAGAGACAGAGACAGAAACAGAGACAGAGACAGATACGCGGACAGAGACAGAGGCAGAGACAGACACAGAGAGAGAGATGGAGACAGAGACAGAGACTGAGACGGAGACAGAGACAGCGGCAGAGACAGGGACGCAGACAGAGATAGAGACAGAGACGGAGACAGAGACAGAGACAGAGACAGAGACAGAGACAGAGACAGAGACAGATACAGAGACAGAGACAGAGTCAGAGACAGAGACACAGACAGAGACAGAGACAGAGACAGAGACAGAGACAGAGACAGAGACAGAGACAGAGACAGAGACAGAGACAGAGACAGAGACAGAGACAGAGACAGAGACAGAGACAGAGTCAGAGACAGAGACACAGACAGAGACAGAGACGGAGACAGAGGGAGAGACAGCGACAGAGACAGAGACAGAGACAGAGACAGAGACAGAGACAGAGACTGAGACGGAGACAGAGACAGCGGCAGAGACAGGGACGCAGACAGAGATAGAGACAGAGACGGAGACAGAGACAGAGACAGAGACAGAGACAGAGGCAGAGACAGAGACAGAGACAGAGACAGAGACTGAGACTGAGACAGAGATAGAGACAGAGACAGAGACACATACAGAGACAGAGACAGAGACAGAGACAGAGACAGAGACAGAGACAGAGACAGAGACAGCGACAGAGGCAGAGACAGAGACAGAGACAGAGACAGATACGCGGACAGAGACCGAGGCAGAAACAGAGACAGAGAGAGAGACGGAGACAGAGACAGAGACTGAGACGCTGACAGAGACAGCGGCAAAGACAGGGACGGAGACAGAGACAGAGACACAGACAGAGACAGAGACAGAGACAGAGACTGAGACAGAGACAGAGACAGAGACAGAGACAGAGACAGAGACTGAGGGAGAGACAGCGACAGAGACAGAGACAGAGACAGAGACAGAAACAGAGACAGAGACAGATACGCGGACAGAGACAGAGGCAGAGACAGACACAGAGAGAGAGATGGAGACAGAGACAGAGACTGAGACGGAGACAGAGACAGCGGCAGAGACAGGGACGCAGACAGAGATAGAGACAGAGACGGAGACAGAGACAGAGACAGAGACAGAGACAGAGACAGAGACAGAGACAGATACAGAGACAGAGACAGAGTCAGAGACAGAGACACAGACAGAGACAGAGACAGAGACAGAGACAGAGACAGAGACAGAGACAGAGACAGAGACAGAGACAGAGACAGAGACAGAGACAGAGACAGAGACAGAGACAGAGACAGAGACTGAGACAGAGACAGAGTCAGAGACAGAGACACAGACAGAGACAGAGACGGAGACAGAGGGAGAGACAGCGACAGAGACAGAGACAGAGACAGAGACAGAGACAGAGACTGAGACGGAGACAGAGACAGCGGCAGAGACAGGGACGCAGACAGAGATAGAGACAGAGACGGAGACAGAGACAGAGACAGAGACAGAGACAGAGACAGAGACAGAGACAGAGACAGATACAGAGACAGAGACAGAGTCAGAGACAGAGACACAGACAGAGACAGAGACAGAGACAGAGACAGAGACAGAGACGGAGACAGAGGGAGAGACAGAGACAGAGACAGAGACAGAGACAGAGACAGAGACAGAGACAGAGACAGAGACAGAGACAGAGATAGAGACAGAGTCAGAGACAGAGACACAGACAGAGACAGAGACTGAGACGGAGACAGAGACAGCGGCAGAGACAGGGACGCAGACAGAGATAGAGACAGAGACGGAGACAGAGACAGAGACAGAGACAGAGACAGAGACAGAGACAGATACAGAGACAGAGACAGAGTCAGAGACAGAGACACAGACAGAGACAGAGACAGAGACAGAGACAGAGACGGAGACAGAGGGAGAGACAGAGACAGAGACAGAGACAGAGACAGAGACAGAGACAGAGACAGAGACAGAGACAGAGACAGAGACAGAGACAGAGACAGAGACAGAGACAGAGACAGAGACAGAGACAGAGACAGAGACAGAGGCAGAAACAGAGACAGAGACAGATACGCGGACAGAGACAGGGGCAGAGACAGAGACAGAGAGAGAGACGGAGACAGAGACAGAGACTGAGACGGAGACAGAGACAGCGGCAGAGACAGGGACGGAGACAGAGACAGAGTCACAGACAGAGACAGAGACAGAGACAGAGACAGAGACAGAGACAGAGACAGAGACAGAGACAGAGACAGAGGCAGAAACAGAGACAGAGACAGATACGCGGACAGAGACAGGGGCAGAGACAGAGACAGAGAGAGAGACGGAGACAGAGACAGAGACTGAGACGGAGACAGAGACAGCGGCAGAGACAGGGACGGAGACAGAGACAGAGTCACAGACAGAGACAGAGACAGAGACAGAGACAGAGGCAGAGACAGAGACAGAGACAGAGACAGAGACTGAGACTGAGACAGAGATAGAGACAGAGACAGAGACACAGACAGAGACAGAGACAGAGACAGAGACAGAGACAGAGACAGAGACAGAGACAGAGACAGAGACAGAGACAGAGACAGAGACAGAGACAGAGACAGAGACAGAGACAGAGACAGAGACAGAGACAGCGACAGAGGCAGAGACAGAGACAGAGACACAGACAGATACGCGGACAGAGACCGAGGCAGAAACAGAGACAGAGAGAGAGACGGAGACAGAGACAGAGACTGAGACGCTGACAGAGACAGCGGCAAAGACAGGGACGGAGACAGAGACAGAGACACAGACAGAGACAGAGACAGAGACAGAGACTGAGACAGAGACAGAGACAGAGACAGAGACAGAGACAGAGACTGAGGGAGAGACAGCGACAGAGACAGAGACAGAGACAGAGACAGAAACAGAGACAGAGACAGATACGCGGACAGAGACAGAGGCAGAGACAGACACAGAGAGAGAGATGGAGACAGAGACAGAGACTGAGACGGAGACAGAGACAGCGGCAGAGACAGGGACGCAGACAGAGATAGAGACAGAGACGGAGACAGAGACAGAGACAGAGACAGAGACAGAGACAGAGACAGAGACAGATACAGAGACAGAGACAGAGTCAGAGACAGAGACACAGACAGAGACAGAGACAGAGACAGAGACAGAGACAGAGACAGAGACAGAGACAGAGACAGAGACAGAGACAGAGACAGAGACAGAGACAGAGACAGAGACAGAGACAGAGACAGAGACAGAGACAGAGTCAGAGACAGAGACACAGACAGAGACAGAGACGGAGACAGAGGGAGAGACAGCGACAGAGACAGAGACAGAGACAGAGACAGAGACAGAGACAGAGACTGAGACGGAGACAGAGACAGCGGCAGAGACAGGGACGCAGACAGAGATAGAGACAGAGACGGAGACAGAGACAGAGACAGAGACAGAGACAGAGGCAGAGACAGAGACAGAGACAGAGACAGAGACTGAGACTGAGACAGAGATAGAGACAGAGACAGAGACACATACAGAGACAGAGACAGAGACAGAGACAGAGACAGAGACAGAGACAGAGACAGAGACAGCGACAGAGGCAGAGACAGAGACAGAGACAGAGACAGATACGCGGACAGAGACCGAGGCAGAAACAGAGACAGAGAGAGAGACGGAGACAGAGACAGAGACTGAGACGCTGACAGAGACAGCGGCAAAGACAGGGACGGAGACAGAGACAGAGACACAGACAGAGACAGAGACAGAGACAGAGACTGAGACAGAGACAGAGACAGAGACAGAGACAGAGACAGAGACTGAGGGAGAGACAGCGACAGAGACAGAGACAGAGACAGAGACAGAAACAGAGACAGAGACAGATACGCGGACAGAGACAGAGGCAGAGACAGACACAGAGAGAGAGATGGAGACAGAGACAGAGACTGAGACGGAGACAGAGACAGCGGCAGAGACAGGGACGCAGACAGAGATAGAGACAGAGACGGAGACAGAGACAGAGACAGAGACAGAGACAGAGACAGAGACAGAGACAGAGACAGAGACAGAGACAGATACAGAGACAGAGACAGAGTCAGAGACAGAGACACAGACAGAGACAGAGACAGAGACAGAGACAGAGACAGAGACAGAGACAGAGACAGAGACAGAGACAGAGACAGAGACAGAGACAGAGACAGAGACAGAGACAGAGACAGAGACTGAGACAGAGACAGAGTCAGAGACAGAGACACAGACAGAGACAGAGACGGAGACAGAGGGAGAGACAGCGACAGAGACAGAGACAGAGACAGAGACAGAGACAGAGACTGAGACGGAGACAGAGACAGCGGCAGAGACAGGGACGCAGACAGAGATAGAGACAGAGACGGAGACAGAGACAGAGACAGAGACAGAGACAGAGACAGAGACAGAGACAGAGACAGATACAGAGACAGAGACAGAGTCAGAGACTGAGACACAGACAGAGACAGAGACAGAGACAGAGACAGAGACAGAGACGGAGACAGAGGGAGAGACAGAGACAGAGACAGAGACAGAGACAGAGACAGAGACAGAGACAGAGACAGAGACAGAGACAGAGATAGAGACAGAGTCAGAGACAGAGACACAGACAGAGACAGAGACTGAGACGGAGACAGAGACAGCGGCAGAGACAGGGACGCAGACAGAGATAGAGACAGAGACGGAGACAGAGACAGAGACAGAGACAGAGACAGAGACAGAGACAGATACAGAGACAGAGACAGAGTCAGAGACAGAGACACAGACAGAGACAGAGACAGAGACAGAGACAGAGACGGAGACAGAGGGAGAGACAGAGACAGAGACAGAGACAGAGACAGAGACAGAGACAGAGACAGAGACAGAGACAGAGACAGAGACAGAGACAGAGACAGAGACAGAGACAGAGACAGAGACAGAGACAGAGGCAGAAACAGAGACAGAGACAGATACGCGGACAGAGACAGGGGCAGAGACAGAGACAGAGAGAGAGACGGAGACAGAGACAGAGACTGAGACGGAGACAGAGACAGCGGCAGAGACAGGGACGGAGACAGAGACAGAGTCACAGACAGAGACAGAGACAGAGACAGAGACAGAGACAGAGACAGAGACAGAGACAGAGACAGAGACTGAGACAGATACAGAGACAGAGACAGAGTCAGAGACAGAGACACAGACAGAGACAGAGACAGAGACAGAGACTGAGACGGAGACAGAGACAGCGGCAGAGACAGGGACGCAGACAGAGATAGAGACAGAGACAGAGACAGAGACAGAGACAGAGACAGAGACAGAGACAGAGACAGAGACAGAGACAGAGACAGAGACAGAGACAGAGTCAGAGACAGAGACACAGACAGAGACAGAGACGGAGACAGAGGGAGAGACAGCGACAGAGACAGAGACAGAGACAGAGACAGAGACAGAGACAGAGACAGAGACAGAGACAGAGACAGAGACAGAGACAGAGACAGAGACAGAGACAGAGACAGAGACAGAGACAGAGACAGAGACAGAGACAGAGACTGAGACGGAGACAGAGACAGCGGCAGAGACAGGGACGCAGACAGAGATAGAGACAGAGACGGAGACAGAGACAGAGACAGAGACAGAGACAGAGACAGAGACAGAGACAGAGACAGAGACAGAGGCAGAGACAGAGACAGAGACAGAGACAGCGACAGAGGCAGAGACAGAGACAGAGACAGAGACAGAAACGCGGACAGAGACCGAGGCAGAAACAGACACAGAGAGAGAGACGGAGACAGAGACAGAGACTGAGACGGTGACAGAGACAGCGGCAAAGACAGGGACGGAGACAGAGACAGAGACACAGACAGAGACAGAGACAGAGACAGAGACTGAGACAGAGACAGAGACAGAGACAGAGACAGAGACAGAGACTGAGGGAGAGACAGCGACAGAGACAGCGACAGAGACAGACACAGAGACAGAGACAGAGACAGAGACAGAAACAGAGACAGAGACAGATACGCGGACAGAGACAGAGGCAGAGACAGACACAGAGAGAGAGACGGAGACAGAGACAGAGACTGGGACGGAGACAGAGACAGCGGCAGAGACAGGGACGCAGACAGAGATAGAGACAGAGACGGAGACAGAGACAGAGACAGAGACAGAGACAGAGACAGAGACAGAGACAGAGACAGAGACAGAGACAGATACAGAGACAGAGACAGAGTCAGAGACAGAGACACAGACAGAGACAGAGACAGAGACAGAGACAGAGACAGAGACAGAGACAGAGACAGAGACAGAGACAGAGACAGAGACAGAGACAGAGACAGAGACAGAGACAGAGACAGAGACAGAGACAGAGACAGAGACAGAGACAGACACAGAGTCAGAGACAGAGACACAGACAGAGACAGAGACGGAGACAGAGGGAGAGACAGCGACAGAGACAGAGACAGAGACAGAGACAGAGACAGAGACAGAGACAGAGACAGAGACAGAGACAGAGACAGAGACAGAGACAGAGACAGAGACAGAGACAGAGACAGAGACAGAGACGGAGACAGAGACAGAGACAGAGACAGAGACAGAGACAGAGACTGAGACGGAGACAGAGACAGCGGCAGAGACAGGGACGCAGACAGAGATAGAGACAGAGACGAAGACAGAGACAAAGACCGAGACAGAGACAGAGAGGGAGACAGAGGCAGAGACAGAGCCAGGGACAGAGACGGAGACAGAGACAGAGGGAGAGACAGCCACAGAGACAGAGACCGAAACAGAGACAGAGACAGATACGCGGACAGAGACAGAGGCAGAGACAGAGACAGAGAGAGAGACGGAGACAGAGACAGAGACAGCGGCAGAGACAGGGACGGAGACAGAGACAGGGACACAGACAGAGACAGAGACAGAGACAGAGACAGAGACAGAGACAGAGACAGAGACAGAGGCAGAGGCAGAGACAGAGACAGAGACAGAGACAGAGGCAGAAACAGAGACAGAGACAGATACGCGGACAGAGACAGGGGCAGAGACAGAGACAGAGAGAGAGACGGAGACAGAGACAGAGACTGAGACGGAGACAGAGACAGCGGCAGAGACAGGGACGGAGACAGAGACAGAGTCACAGACAGAGACAGAGACAGAGACAGAGACAGAGACAGAGACAGAGACAGAGACAGAGACAGAGACAGAGACTGAGACTGAGACAGAGATAGAGACAGAGACAGAGACACAGACAGAGACAGAGACAGAGACAGAGACAGAGACAGAGACAGAGACAGAGACAGAGACAGAGACAGAGACAGAGACAGAGACAGAGACAGAGACAGAGACAGAGACAGAGACAGAGACTGAGACGGTGACAGAGACAGCGGCAAAGACAGGGACGGAGACAGAGACAGAGACACAGACAGAGACAGAGACAGAGACAGAGACTGAGACAGAGACAGAGACAGAGACAGAGACAGAGACAGAGACTGAGGGAGAGACAGCGACAGAGACAGAGACAGAGACAGACACAGAGACAGAGACAGAGACAGAGACAGAGACAGAGACAGAGACAGAAACAGAGACAGAGACAGACACGCGGACAGAGACAGAGGCAGAGACAGACACAGAGAGAGAGACGGAGACTGAGACAGAGACTGAGACGGAGACAGAGACAGCGGCAGAGACAGGGACGGAGACAGAGATAGAGACAGAGACAGAGACAGAGACAGAGACAGAGACAGAGACAGAGACTGAGGGAGAGACAGCGACAGAGACAGCGACAGAGGCAGACACAGAGACAGAGACAGAGACAGAGACAGAAACAGAGACAGAGACAGATACGCGGACAGAGACAGAGGCAGAGACAGACACAGAGAGAGAGACGGAGACAGAGACAGAGACTGAGACGGAGACAGAAACAGCGGCAGAGACAGGGAAGCAGACAGAGATAGAGACAGAGACGGAGACAGAGACAGAGACAGAGACAGAGACAGAGACAGAGACAGAGACAGAGACAGAGACAGAGACAGAGACAGATACAGAGACAGAGACAGAGTCAGAGACAGAGACACAGACAGAGACAGAGACAGAGACAGAGACAGAGACAGAGACAGAGACAGAGACAGAGACAGAGACAGAGACAGAGTCAGAGACAGAGACACAGACAGAGACAGAGACGGAGACAGAGGGAGAGACAGCGACAGAGACAGAGACAGAGACAGAGACATACGACAGAGACAGAGACAGAGACAGAGACAGAGACAGAGACAGAGACAGAGACAGAGACAGAGACAGAGACAGAGACAGAGACAGAGACAGAGACAGAGACAGAGACGGAGACAGAGACAGAGACAGAGACAGAGACAGAGACAGATACAGAGACAGAGACAGAGTCAGAGACAGAGACACAGACAGAGACAGAGACAGAGACAGAGACAGAGACAGAGACAGAGACAGAGACAGAGACAGAGACAGAGACAGAGTCAGAGACAGAGACACAGACAGAGACAGAGACGGAGACAGAGGGAGAGACAGCGACAGAGACAGAGACAGAGACAGAGACAGAGACAGAGACAGAGACAGAGACAGAGACAGAGACAGAGACAGAGACAGAGACAGAGACAGAGACAGAGACAGAGACAGAGACAGAGACAGAGACAGAGACAGAGACAGAGACAGAGACAGAGACAGAGACAGAGACAGAGACAGAGACAGAGACAGAGACAGAGACAGAGACAGAGACAGAGACAGAGACAGAGATAGAGACAGAGGCAGAGGCAGAGACAGAGACAGAGACAGAGACAGAGGCAGAGACAGGAACAAAGACGGAGACAGAGGCAGAGACAGAGCCAGGGACAGAGACAGAGACAGAGACTGAGGGAGAGACAGCGACAGAGACAGAGACAGAGACAGAGACAGAGACAGAGACAGAGACAGAGACGGAGACAGAGACAGAGACAGAGACAGAGACAGAGACAGAGACAGAAACAGAGACAGGGACAGATACGGGGACAGAGACAGAGGCAGAGACAGCGACAGAGGCAGAGACAGAGACACAGACACAGACAGATGCAGAGACAGAGACAGAGACAGAGACAGAGACAGATACAGAGACAGAGACAGAGTCAGAGACAGAGACACAGACAGAGACAGAGACAGAGACAGAGACAGAGACAGAGACGGAGACAGAGGGAGAGACAGCGACAGAGACAGAGACAGAGACAGAGACAGAGACAGAGACAGAGACAGAGACAGAGACAGAGACAGGGACAGAGACAGAGACAGAGACAGAGACAGAGACAGAGACAGAGACAGAGGCAGAAACAGAGACAGAGACAGATACGCGGACAGAGACAGGGGCAGAGACAGAGACAGAGAGAGAGACGGAGACAGAGACAGAGACTGAGACGGAGACAGAGACAGCGGCAGAGACAGGGACGGAGACAGAGACAGAGTCACAGACAGAGACAGAGACAGAGACAGAGACAGAGACAGAGACAGAGACAGAGACAGAGACTGAGACAGATACAGAGACAGAGACAGAGTCAGAGACAGAGACACAGACAGAGACTGAGACAGAGACAGAGACAGAGACAGAGACGGAGACAGAGGGAGAGACAGCGACAGAGACAGAGACAGAGACAGAGACAGAGACAGAGACAGAGACAGAGACAGAGACAGAGACAGAGACAGAGACAGAGACAGAGACAGAGACAGCGGCAGAGACAGGGACGCAGACAGAGATAGAGACAGAGACGGAGACAGAGACAGAGACAGAGACAGAGACAGAGACAGAGACAGAGTCAGAGACAGAGACACAGACAGAGACAGAGACACAGACAGAGACAGAGACAGAGACAGAGACAGAGACAGAGACAGAGACAGAGACACAGACAGAGACAGAGACAGAGACAGAGACAGAGACAGAGACAGAGACAGAGACAGAGACAGAGACAGAGTCAGAGACAGAGACACAGACAGAGACAGAGACGGAGACAGAGGGAGAGACAGCGACAGAGACAGAGACAGAGACAGAGACAGAGACAGAGACAGAGACAGAGACAGAGACAGAGACAGAGAAAGAGACAGAGACAGAGACAGAGACTGAGACGGAGACAGAGACAGCGGCAGAGACAGGGACGCAGACAGAGATAGAGACAGAGACGGAGACAGAGACAGAGACAGAGACAGAGACAGAGACAGAGACAGAGACAGAGACAGATACAGAGACAGAGACAGAGACAGAGACAGAGTCAGAGACAGAGACACAGACAGAGACAGAGACGGAGACAGAGGGAGAGACAGCGACAGAGACAGAGACAGAGACAGAGACAGAGACAGAGACAGAGACAGAGACAGAGACAGAGACAGAGACAGAGACAGAGACAGAGACAGAGACAGAGGCAGAGACAGAGACAGAGACAGAGACAGAGACAGAGACAGAGACAGAGACAGAGACAGAGACAGAGATAGAGACAGAGGCAGAGGCAGAGACAGAGACAGAGACAGAGACAGAGGCAGAGACAGGAACAAAGACGGAGACAGAGGCAGAGACAGAGCCAGGGACAGAGACAGAGACAGAGACTGAGGGAGAGACAGCGACAGAGACAGAGACAGAGACAGAGACAGAGACAGAGACGGAGACAGAGACAGAGACAGAGACAGAGACAGAGACAGAGACAGAGACAGAAACAGAGACAGAGACAGAGACAGAGACAGAGACAGAGACAGAGACAGAGACAGAGACAGAGACAGAGACAGAGGCAGAGACAGAGACAGAGACAGAGACAGAGGCAGAAACAGAGACAGAGACAGATACGCGGACAGAGACAGGGGCAGAGACAGAGACAGAGAGAGAGACGGAGACAGAGACAGAGACTGAGACGGAGACAGAGACAGCGGCAGAGACAGGGACGGAGACAGAGACAGAGTCACAGACAGAGACAGAGACAGAGACAGAGACAGAGACAGAGACAGAGACAGAGACAGAGACAGAGACAGAGACAGAGACAGAGACAGAGACAGAGACAGAAACAGAGACAGGGACAGATACGGGGACAGAGACAGAGGCAGAGACAGCGACAGAGGCAGAGACAGAGACGGAGACAGAGACGGAGACAAAGACCGAGACAGAGACAGAGAGGGAGACAGAGGCAGAGACAGAGCCAGGGACAGAGACGGAGACAGAGACAGAGGGAGAGACAGCCACAGAGACAGAGACAGAAACAGAGACAGAGACAGATACGCGGACAGAGACAGAGGCAGAGACAGAGACAGAGAGAGAGACGGAGACAGAGACAGAGACAGCGGCAGAGACAGGGACGGAGACAGAGACAGGGACACAGACAGAGACAGAGACAGAGACAGAGACAGAGACAGAGACAGAGACAGAGACAGAGACAGAGACAGAGACAGAGACAGAGACAGAGACAGAGACAGAGACAGAGGCAGAGACAGGAACAAAGACGGAGACAGAGGCAGAGACAGAGCCAGGGACAGAGACAGAGACAGAGACTGAGGGAGAGACAGCGACAGAGACAGAGACAGAGACAGAGACAGAGACAGAGACAGAGACAGAGACGGAGACAGAGACAGAGACAGAGACAGAGACAGAGACAGAGACAGAAACAGAGACAGGGACAGATACGGGGACAGAGACAGAGGCAGAGACAGCGACAGAGGCAGAGACAGAGACACAGACACAGACAGATGCAGAGACAGAGACAGAGACAGAGACAGAGACAGATACAGAGACAGAGACAGAGTCAGAGACAGAGACACAGACAGAGACAGAGACAGAGACAGAGACAGAGACAGAGACGGAGACAGAGGGAGAGACAGCGACAGAGACAGAGACAGAGACAGAGACAGAGACAGAGACAGAGACAGAGACAGAGACAGAGACAGAGACAGGGACAGAGACAGAGACAGAGACAGAGACAGAGACAGAGACAGAGACAGAGGCAGAAACAGAGACAGAGACAGATACGCGGACAGAGACAGGGGCAGAGACAGAGACAGAGAGAGAGACGGAGACAGAGACAGAGACTGAGACGGAGACAGAGACAGCGGCAGAGACAGGGACGGAGACAGAGACAGAGTCACAGACAGAGACAGAGACAGAGACAGAGACAGAGACAGAGACAGAGACAGAGACAGAGACTGAGACAGATACAGAGACAGAGACAGAGTCAGAGACAGAGACACAGACAGAGACTGAGACAGAGACAGAGACAGAGACAGAGACGGAGACAGAGGGAGAGACAGCGACAGAGACAGAGACAGAGACAGAGACAGAGACAGAGACAGAGACAGAGACAGAGACAGAGACAGAGACAGAGACAGAGACAGAGACAGAGACAGCGGCAGAGACAGGGACGCAGACAGAGATAGAGACAGAGACGGAGACAGAGACAGAGACAGAGACAGAGACAGAGACAGAGACAGAGTCAGAGACAGAGACACAGACAGAGACAGAGACACAGACAGAGACAGAGACAGAGACAGAGACAGAGACAGAGACAGAGACAGAGACACAGACAGAGACAGAGACAGAGACAGAGACAGAGACAGAGACAGAGACAGAGACAGAGACAGAGACAGAGTCAGAGACAGAGACACAGACAGAGACAGAGACGGAGACAGAGGGAGAGACAGCGACAGAGACAGAGACAGAGACAGAGACAGAGACAGAGACAGAGACAGAGACAGAGACAGAGACAGAGAAAGAGACAGAGACAGAGACAGAGACTGAGACGGAGACAGAGACAGCGGCAGAGACAGGGACGCAGACAGAGATAGAGACAGAGACGGAGACAGAGACAGAGACAGAGACAGAGACAGAGACAGAGACAGAGACAGAGACAGATACAGAGACAGAGACAGAGACAGAGACAGAGTCAGAGACAGAGACACAGACAGAGACAGAGACGGAGACAGAGGGAGAGACAGCGACAGAGACAGAGACAGAGACAGAGACAGAGACAGAGACAGAGACAGAGACAGAGACAGAGACAGAGACAGAGACAGAGACAGAGACAGAGACAGAGGCAGAGACAGAGACAGAGACAGAGACAGAGACAGAGACAGAGACAGAGACAGAGACAGAGACAGAGATAGAGACAGAGGCAGAGGCAGAGACAGAGACAGAGACAGAGACAGAGGCAGAGACAGGAACAAAGACGGAGACAGAGGCAGAGACAGAGCCAGGGACAGAGACAGAGACAGAGACTGAGGGAGAGACAGCGACAGAGACAGAGACAGAGACAGAGACAGAGACAGAGACGGAGACAGAGACAGAGACAGAGACAGAGACAGAGACAGAGACAGAGACAGAAACAGAGACAGAGACAGAGACAGAGACAGAGACAGAGACAGAGACAGAGACAGAGACAGAGACAGAGACAGAGGCAGAGACAGAGACAGAGACAGAGACAGAGGCAGAAACAGAGACAGAGACAGATACGCGGACAGAGACAGGGGCAGAGACAGAGACAGAGAGAGAGACGGAGACAGAGACAGAGACTGAGACGGAGACAGAGACAGCGGCAGAGACAGGGACGGAGACAGAGACAGAGTCACAGACAGAGACAGAGACAGAGACAGAGACAGAGACAGAGACAGAGACAGAGACTGAGACGGAGACAGAGACAGAGACAGAGACAGAGACAGAGACAGGGACAGAGACTGAGACTGAGACAGAGATAGAGACAGAGACAGAGACACAGACAGAGACAGAGACAGAGACAGAGACAGAGACAGAGACAGAGACAGAGACAGAGACAGAGACAGAGACAGAGACAGAGACAGAGACAGAGACAGCGACAGAGGCAGAGACAGAGACAGAGACAGAGACAGATACGCGAACAGAGACCGAGGCAGAAACAGACACAGAGAGAGAGACGGAGACAGAGACAGAGACTGAGACGGTGACAGAGACAGCGGCAAAGACAGGGACGGAGACAGAGACAGAGACACAGACAGAGACAGAGACAGAGACAGAGACAGAGACAGAGACAGAGACAGAGACAGAGACAGAGACAGAGACTGAGGGAGAGACAGCGACAGAGACAGCGTCAGAGACAGACACAGAGACAGAGACAGAGACAGAGACAGAGACAGAGACAGAGACAGAAACAGAGACAGAGACAGATACGCGGACAGAGACAGAGGCAGAGACAGACACAGAGAGAGAGACGGAGACAGAGACAGAGACTGGGACGGAGACAGAGACAGCGGCAGAGACAGGGACGCAGACAGAGATAGAGACAGAGACGGAGACAGAGACAGAGACAGAGACAGAGACAGAGACAGAGACAGAGACAGAGACAGAGACAGAGACAGATACAGAGACAGAGACAGAGTCAGAGACAGAGACACAGACAGAGACAGAGACAGAGACAGAGACAGAGACAGAGACAGAGACAGAGACAGAGACAGAGACAGAGACAGAGACAGAGACAGAGACAGAGACAGAGACAGAGACAGAGACAGAGACAGAGACAGAGACAGTAACAGAGACAGAGTCAGAGACAGAGACACAGACAGAGACAGAGACGGAGACAGAGGGAGAGACAGCGACAGAGACAGAGACAGAGACAGAGACGGAGACAGAGACAGAGACAGAGACAGAGACAGAGACAGAGACAGAGACTGAGACGGAGACAGAGACAGCGGCAGAGACAGGGACGCAGACAGAGATAGAGACAGAGACGGAGACAGAGACAAAGACCGAGACAGAGACAGAGAGGGAGACAGAGGCAGAGACAGAGCCAGGGACAGAGACGGAGACAGAGACAGAGGGAGAGACAGCCACAGAGACAGAGACAGAAACAGAGACAGAGACAGATACGCGGACAGAGACAGAGGCAGAGACAGAGACAGAGAGAGAGACGGAGACAGAGACAGAGACAGCGGCAGAGACAGGGACGGAGACAGAGACAGGGACACAGACAGAGACAGAGACAGAGACAGAGACAGAGACAGAGACAGAGACAGAGACAGAGACAGAGGCAGAGACAGAGACAGAGACAGAGACAGAGGCAGAAACAGAGACAGAGACAGATACGCGGACAGAGACAGGGGCAGAGACAGAGACAGAGAGAGAGACGGAGACAGAGACAGAGACTGAGACGGAGACAGAGACAGCGGCAGAGACAGGGACGGAGACAGAGACAGAGTCACAGACAGAGACAGAGACAGAGACAGAGACAGAGACAGAGACAGAGACAGAGACAGAGACAGAGACAGAGACAGAGGCAGAAACAGAGACAGAGACAGATACGCGGACAGAGACAGGGGCAGAGACAGAGACAGAGAGAGAGACGGAGACAGAGACAGAGACTGAGACGGAGACAGAGACAGCGGCAGAGACAGGGACGGAGACAGAGACAGAGTCACAGACAGAGACAGAGACAGAGACAGAGACAGAGACAGAGACAGAGACAGAGACAGCGGCAGAGACAGGGACGCAGACAGAGATAGAGACAGAGACGGAGACAGAGACAGAGACAGAGACAGAGACAGAGACAGAGACAGAGTCAGAGACAGAGACACAGACAGAGACAGAGACATAGACAGAGACAGAGACAGAGACAGAGACAGAGACAGAGACAGAGACAGAGACACAGACAGAGACAGAGACAGAGACAGAGACAGAGACAGAGACAGAGACAGAGACAGAGACAGAGACAGAGTCAGAGACAGAGACACAGACAGAGACAGAGACGGAGACAGAGGGAGAGACAGCGACAGAGACAGAGACAGAGACAGAGACAGAGACAGAGACAGAGACAGAGACAGAGACAGAGACAGAGACAGAGACAGAGACAGAGACAGAGACAGAGACAGAGACAGAGACAGAGACTGAGACGGAGACAGAGACAGCGGCAGAGACAGGGACGCAGACAGAGATAGAGACAGAGACGGAGACAGAGACAGAGACAGAGACAGAGACAGAGACAGAGACAGAGACAGAGACAGATACAGAGACAGAGACAGAGACAGAGACAGAGTCAGAGACAGAGACACAGACAGAGACAGAGACGGAGACAGAGGGAGAGACAGCGACAGAGACAGAGACAGAGACAGAGACAGAGACAGAGACAGAGACAGAGACAGAGACAGAGACAGAGACAGAGACAGAGGCAGAGACAGAGACAGAGACAGAGACAGAGACAGAGACAGAGACAGAGACAGAGACAGAGATAGAGACAGAGGCAGAGGCAGAGACAGAGACAGAGACAGAGACAGAGGCAGAGACAGGAACAAAGACGGAGACAGAGGCAGAGACAGAGCCAGGGACAGAGACAGAGACAGAGACTGAGGGAGAGACAGCGACAGAGACAGAGACAGAGACAGAGACAGAGACAGAGACGGAGACAGAGACAGAGACAGAGACAGAGACAGAGACAGAGACAGAGACAGAAACAGAGACAGAGACAGAGACAGAGACAGAGACAGAGACAGAGACAGAGACAGAGACAGAGACAGAGACAGAGACAGAGGCAGAGACAGAGACAGAGACAGAGACAGAGGCAGAAACAGAGACAGAGACATATACGCGGACAGAGACAGGGGCAGAGACAGAGACAGAGAGAGAGACGGAGACAGAGACAGAGACTGAGACGGAGACAGAGACAGCGGCAGAGACAGGGACGGAGACAGAGACAGAGTCACAGACAGAAACAGAGACAGAGACAGAGACAGAGACAGAGACAGAGACAGAGACAGAGACAGAGACAGAGACAGAGACAGAGACAGAAACAGAGACAGGGACAGATACGGGGACAGAGACAGAGGCAGAGACAGCGACAGAGGCAGAGACAGAGACGGAGACAGAGACGGAGACAAAGACCGAGACAGAGACAGAGAGGGAGACAGAGGCAGAGACAGAGCCAGGGACAGAGACGGAGACAGAGACAGAGGGAGAGACAGCCACAGAGACAGAGACAGAAACAGAGACAGAGACAGATACGCGGACAGAGACAGAGGCAGAGACAGAGACAGAGAGAGAGACGGAGACAGAGACAGAGACAGCGGCAGAGACAGGGACGGAGACAGAGACAGGGACACAGACAGAGACAGAGACAGAGACAGAGACAGAGACAGAGACAGAGACAGAGACAGAGACAGAGACAGAGACAGAGACAGAGGCAGAAACAGAGACAGAGACAGATACGCGGACAGAGACAGGGGCAGAGACAGAGACAGAGAGAGAGACGGAGACAGAGACAGAGACTGAGACGGAGACAGAGACAGAGACAGAGACAGAGACAGAGACAGAGACAGAGACAGAGACAGAGACAGAGACAGAGACAGAGACAGAGACAGCGACAGAGGCAGAGACAGAGACAGAGACAGAGACAGATACGCGAACAGAGACCGAGGCAGAAACAGACACAGAGAGAGAGACGGAGACAGAGACAGAGACTGAGACGGTGACAGAGACAGCGGCAAAGACAGGGACGGAGACAGAGACAGAGACACAGACAGAGACAGAGACAGAGACAGAGACAGAGACTGAGACAGAGACAGAGACAGAGACAGAGACAGAGACAGAGACTGAGGGAGAGACAGCGACAGAGACAGCGACAGAGACAGACACAGAGACAGAGACAGAGACAGAGACAGAGACAGAAACAGAGACAGAGACAGATACGCGGACAGAGACAGAGGCAGAGACAGACACAGAGAGAGAGACGGAGACAGAGACAGAGACTGGGACGGAGACAGAGACAGCGGCAGAGACAGGGACGCAGACAGAGATAGAGACAGAGACGGAGACAGAGACAGAGACAGAGACAGAGACAGAGACAGAGACAGAGACAGAGACAGAGACAGAGACAGATACAGAGACAGAGACAGAGTCAGAGACAGAGACACAGACAGAGACAGAGACAGAGACAGAGACAGAGACAGAGACAGAGACAGAGACAGAGACAGAGACAGAGACAGAGACAGAGACAGAGACAGAGACAGAGACAGAGACAGAGACAGAGACAGAGACAGAGACAGAGACAGAGTCAGAGACAGAGACACAGACAGAGACAGAGACGGAGACAGAGGGAGAGACAGCGACAGAGACAGAGACAGAGACAGAGACAGAGACAGAGACAGAGCCAGAGACAGAGACAGAGACAGAGACAGAGACAGAGACAGAGACAGAGACAGAGACAGAGACAGAGACAGAGACAGAGACGGAGACAGAGACAGAGACAGAGACAGAGACAGAGACAGAGACTGAGACGGAGACAGAGACAGCGGCAGAGACAGGGACGCAGACAGAGATAGAGACAGAGACGGAGACAGAGACAAAGACCGAGACAGAGACAGAGAGGGAGACAGAGGCAGAGACAGAGCCAGGGACAGAGACGGAGACAGAGACAGAGGGAGAGACAGCCACAGAGACAGAGAGAGAAACAGAGACAGAGACAGATACGCGGACAGAGACAGAGGCAGAGACAGAGACAGAGAGAGAGACGGAGACAGAGACAGAGACAGCGGCAGAGACAGGGACGGAGACAGAGACAGGGACACAGACAGAGACAGAGACAGAGACAGAGACAGAGACAGAGACAGAGGCAGAGACAGAGACAGAGACACAGACAGAGACAGAGACAGAAACAGAGACAGAGACAGATACGCGGACAGAGACAGAGGCAGAGACAGACACAGAGAGAGAGACGGAGACTGAGACAGAGACTGAGACGGAGACAGAGACAGCGGCAGAGACAGGGACGGAGACAGAGATAGAGACAGAGACAGAGACAGAGACAGAGACAGAGACAGAGACAGAGACAGAGACAGAGACAGAGACAGAGGCAGAAACAGAGACAGAGACAGATACGCGGACAGAGACAGGGGCAGAGACAGAGACAGAGAGAGAGACGGAGACAGAGACAGAGACTGAGACGGAGACAGAGACAGCGGCAGAGACAGGGACGGAGACAGAGACAGAGTCACAGACAGAGACAGAGACAGAGACAGAGACAGAGACAGAGACAGAGACAGAGACAGAGACAGAGACAGAGACAGAGACAGAGACAGAGACAGAGACAGAGACAGAGACAGAGACAGAGACAGAGACAGAGACACAGACAGAGACAGAGACGGAGACAGAGGGAGAGACAGCGACAGAGACAGAGACAGAGACAGAGACAGAGACAGAGACAGAGACAGAGACAGAGACAGAGACAGAGACAGAGACAGAGACAGAGACAGAGACAGAGACAGAGACAGAGACAGAGGCAGAGACAGAGACAGAGACAGAGACAGAGACAGAGACAGAGACAGAGACAGAGACAGAGACAGAGACAGAGACAGAGACAGAGACAGAGACAGAGACTGAGGGAGAGACAGCGACAGAGACAGAGACAGAGACAGAGACAGAGACAGAGACAGAGACAGAGACAGAGACAGAGACAGAGACAGAGACAGAGACAGCGACAGAGGCAGAGACAGAGACAGAGACAGAGACAGATACGCGGACAGAGACCGAGGCAGAGACAGCGACAGAGGCAGAGACAGAGACACAGACACAGACAGATACAGAGACAGAGACAGAGACAGAGACAGAGACAGAGACAGATACAGAGACAGAGACAGAGTCAGAGACAGAGACACAGACAGAGACAGAGACAGAGACAGAGACAGAGACAGAGACGGAGACAGAGGGAGAGACAGCGACAGAGACAGAGACAGAGACAGAGACAGAGACAGAGACAGAGACAGAGACAGAGACAGAGACAGAGACAGAGACAGAGACAGAGACAGAGACAGAGACAGAGACAGAGACAGAGACAGAGACAGAGACAGAGGCAGAAACAGAGACAGAGACAGATACGCGGACAGAGACAGGGGCAGAGACAGAGACAGAGAGAGAGACGGAGACAGAGACAGCGACTGAGACGGAGACAGAGACAGCGGCAGAGACAGGGACGGAGACAGAGACAGAGTCACAGACAGAGACAGAGACAGAGACAGAGACAGAGACAGAGACAGAGACAGAGACTGAGACAGATACAGAGACAGAGACAGAGTCAGAGACAGAGACACAGACAGAGACAGAGGGAGAGACAGCCACAGAGACAGCGACAGAGGCAGACACAGAGACAGAGACAGAGACAGAGACAGAAACAGAGACAGAGACAGATACGCGGACAGAGACAGAGGCAGAGACAGACACAGAGAGAGAGACGGAGACAGAGACAGAGACTGAGACGGAGACAGAAACAGCGGCAGAGACAGGGAAGCAGACAGAGATAGAGACAGAGACGGAGACAGAGACAGAGACAGAGACAGAGACAGAGACAGAGACAGAGACAGAGACAGAGACAGATACAGAGACAGAGACAGAGTCAGAGACAGAGACACAGACAGAGACAGAGACAGAGACAGAGACAGAGACAGAGACAGAGACAGAGACAGAGACAGAGACAGAGACAGAGACAGAGACAGAGACAGAGACAGAGACAGAGTCAGAGACAGAGACACAGACAGAGACAGAGACGGAGACAGAGGGAGAGACAGCGACAGAGACAGAGACAGAGACAGAGACATACGACAGAGACAGAGACAGAGACAGAGACAGAGACAGAGACAGAGACAGAGACAGAGACAGAGACAGAGACAGAGACAGAGACAGAGACAGAGACAGAGGCAGAGACAGAGACAGAGACAGAGACAGAGACAGAGACAGAGACAGAGACAGAGACAGAGACTGAGACGGAGACAGAGACAGCGGCAGAGACAGGGACGCAGACAGAGATAGAGACAGAGACGGAGACAGAGACAGAGACAGAGACAGAGACAGAGACAGATACAGAGACAGAGACAGAGTCAGAGACAGAGACACAGACAGAGACAGAGACAGAGACAGAGACAGAGACAGAGACAGAGACAGAGACAGAGACAGAGACCGAGACAGAGACAGAGACAGAGACAGAGTCAGAGACAGAGACACAGACAGAGACAGAGACGGAGACAGAGGGAGAGACAGCGACAGAGACAGAGACAGAGACAGAGACAGAGACAGAGACAGATACGCGGACAGAGACAGGGGCAGAGACAGAGACAGAGCGAGAGACGGAGACAGAGACAGAGACTGAGACGGAGACAGAGACAGCGGCAGAGACAGGGACGGAGACAGAGACAGAGTCACAGACAGAGACAGAGACAGAGTCACAGACAGAGACAGAGACAGAGACAGAGACAGAGACAGAGACAGAGACAGAGACAGAGACAGAGACAGAGACAGAGACAGAGACAGAGACAGAAACAGAGACAGGGACAGATACGGGGACAGAGACAGAGGCAGAGACAGCGACAGAGGCAGAGACAGAGACGGAGACAGAGACGGAGACAAAGACCGAGACAGAGACAGAGAGGGAGACAGAGGCAGAGACAGAGCCAGGGACAGAGACGGAGACAGAGACAGAGGGAGAGACAGCCACAGAGACAGAGACAGAAACAGAGACAGAGACAGATACGCGGACAGAGACAGAGGCAGAGACAGAGACAGAGAGAGAGACGGAGACAGAGACAGAGACAGCGGCAGAGACAGGGACGGAGACAGAGACAGGGACACAGACAGAGACAGAGACAGAGACAGAGACAGAGACAGAGACAGAGACAGAGACAGAGACAGAGACAGAGACAGAGACAGAGACAGAGACAGAGACAGAGACAGAGACAGAGACAGAGGCAGAAACAGAGACAGAGACAGATACGCGGACAGAGACAGGGGCAGAGACAGAGACAGAGAGAGAGACGGAGACAGAGACAGAGACTGAGACGGAGACAGAGACAGAGACAGAGACAGAGACAGAGACAGGGACAGAGACTGAGACTGAGACAGAGATAGAGACAGAGACAGAGACACAGACAGAGACAGAGACAGAGACAGAGACAGAGACAGAGACAGAGACAGAGACAGAGACAGAGACAGAGACAGAGACAGAGACAGAGACAGAGACAGAGACAGCGACAGAGGCAGAGACAGAGACAGAGACAGAGACAGATACGCGAACAGAGACCGAGGCAGAAACAGACACAGAGAGAGAGACGGAGACAGAGACAGAGACTGAGACGGTGACAGAGACAGCGGCAAAGACAGGGACGGAGACAGAGACAGAGACACAGACAGAGACAGAGACAGAGACAGAGACTGAGACAGAGACAGAGACAGAGACAGAGACAGAGACAGAGACTGAGGGAGAGACAGCGACAGAGACAGCGACAGAGACAGACACAGAGACAGAGACAGAGACAGAGACAGAGACAGAAACAGAGACAGAGACAGATACGCGGACAGAGACAGAGGCAGAGACAGACACAGAGAGAGAGACGGAGACAGAGACAGAGACTGGGACGGAGACAGAGACAGCGGCAGAGACAGGGACGCAGACAGAGATAGAGACAGAGACGGAGACAGAGACAGAGACAGAGACAGAGACAGAGACAGAGACAGAGACAGAGACAGAGACAGAGACAGATACAGAGACAGAGACAGAGTCAGAGACAGAGACACAGACAGAGACAGAGACAGAGACAGAGACAGAGACAGAGACAGAGACAGAGACAGAGACAGAGACAGAGACAGAGACAGAGACAGAGACAGAGACAGAGACAGAGACAGAGACAGAGACAGAGACAGAGACAGAGACAGAGACAGAGACAGAGACAGAGTCAGAGACAGAGACACAGACAGAGACAGAGACGGAGACAGAGGGAGTGACAGCGACAGAGACAGAGACAGAGACAGAGACAGAGACAGAGACAGAGCCAGAGACAGAGACAGAGACAGAGACAGAGACAGAGACAGAGACAGAGACAGAGACAGAGACAGAGACAGAGACAGAGACGGAGACAGAGACAGAGACAGAGACAGAGACAGAGACAGAGACTGAGACGGAGACAGAGACAGCGGCAGAGACAGGGACGCAGACAGAGATAGAGACAGAGACGGAGACAGAGACAAAGACCGAGACAGAGACAGAGAGGGAGACAGAGGCAGAGACAGAGCCAGGGACAGAGACGGAGACAGAGACAGAGGGAGAGACAGCCACAGAGACAGAGACAGAAACAGAGACAGAGACAGATACGCGGACAGAGACAGAGGCAGAGACAGAGACAGAGAGAGAGACGGAGACAGAGACAGAGACAGCGGCAGAGACAGGGACGGAGACAGAGACAGGGACACAGACAGAGACAGAGACAGAGACAGAGACAGAGACAGAGACAGAGACAGAGACAGAGACAGAGGCAGAGACAGAGACAGAGACAGAGACAGAGGCAGAAACAGAGACAGAGACAGATACGCGGACAGAGACAGGGGCAGAGACAGAGACAGAGAGAGAGACGGAGACAGAGACAGAGACTGAGACGGAGACAGAGACAGCGGCAGAGACAGGGACGGAGACAGAGACAGAGTCACAGACAGAGACAGAGACAGAGACAGAGACAGAGACAGAGACAGAGACAGAGACAGAGACAGAGACTGAGACGGTGACAGAGACAGCGGCAAAGACAGGGACGGAGACAGAGACAGAGACACAGACAGAGACAGAGACAGAGACAGAGACTGAGACAGAGACAGAGACAGAGACAGAGACAGAGACAGAGACTGAGGGAGAGACAGCGACAGAGACAGAGACAGAGACAGACACAGAGACAGAGACAGAGGCAGAAACAGAGACAGAGACAGATACGCGGACAGAGACAGAGGCAGAGACAGACACAGAGAGAGAGACGGAGACTGAGACAGAGACTGAGACGGAGACAGAGACAGCGGCAGAGACAGGGACGGAGACAGAGATAGAGACAGAGACAGAGACAGAGACAGAGACAGAGGCAGAGACAGAGACAGAGACAGAGACAGAGACAGAGGCAGAAACAGAGACAGAGACAGATACGCGGACAGAGACAGGGGCAGAGACAGAGACAGAGAGAGAGACGGAGACAGAGACAGAGACTGAGACGGAGACAGAGACAGCGGCAGAGACAGGGACGGAGACAGAGACAGAGTCACAGACAGAGACAGAGACAGAGACAGAGACAGAGACAGAGACAGAGACAGAGACAGAGACAGAGACAGAGACAGAGACAGAGACAGAGACAGAGACAGAGACAGAGACAGAGACAGAGACAGAGACAGAGACAGAGACAGAGACAGAGACAGAGACAGAGACACAGACAGAGACAGAGACGGAGACAGAGGGAGAGACAGCGACAGAGACAGAGACAGAGACAGAGACAGAGACAGAGACAGAGACAGAGACAGAGACAGAGACAGAGACAGAGACAGAGACAGAGACAGAGACAGAGACAGAGACAGAGACAGAGACAGAGACAGAGACAGAGACAGAGACAGAGACAGAGTCAGAGACAGAGACACAGACAGAGACAGAGACGGAGACAGAGGGAGAGACAGCGACAGAGACAGAGACAGAGACAGAGACAGAGACAGAGACAGAGACAGAGACAGAGACAGAGACAGAGACAGAGACAGAGACAGAGACAGAGACAGAGACAGAGACAGAGACTGAGACGGAGACAGAGACAGCGGCAGAGACAGGGACGCAGACAGAGATAGAGACAGAGACGGAGACAGAGACAGAGACAGAGACAGAGACAGAGACAGAGACAGATACAGAGACAGAGACAGAGTCAGAGACAGAGACACAGACAGAGACAGAGACAGAGACAGAGACAGAGAGAGAGACAGAGACAGAGACAGAGACAGAGACAGAGACAGAGACAGAGACAGAGACAGAGACAGAGTCAGAGACAGAGACACAGACAGAGACAGAGACGGAGACAGAGGGAGAGACAGCGACAGAGACAGAGACAGAGACAGAGACAGAGACAGAGACAGAGACAGAGACAGAGACAGAGACAGAGGCAGAGACAGAGACAGAGACAGAGACAGAGACAGAGACAGAGACAGAGACAGAGATAGAGACAGAGGCAGAGGCAGAGACAGAGACAGAGACAGAGACAGAGGCAGAGACAGGAACAAAGACGGAGACAGAGGCAGAGACAGAGCCAGGGACAGAGACAGAGACAGAGACTGAGGGAGAGACAGCGACAGAGACAGAGACAGAGACAGAGACAGAGACAGAGACGGAGACAGAGACAGAGACAGAGACAGAGACAGAGACAGAGACAGAGACAGAAACAGAGACAGGGACAGATACGGGGACAGAGACAGAGGCAGAGACAGCGACAGAGGCAGAGACAGAGACGGAGACAGAGACGGAGACAAAGACCGAGACAGAGACAGAGAGGGAGACAGAGGCAGAGACAGAGCCAGGGACAGAGACGGAGACAGAGACAGAGGGAGAGACAGCCACAGAGACAGAGACAGAAACAGAGACAGAGACAGATACGCGGACAGAGACAGAGGCAGAGACAGAGACAGAGAGAGAGACGGAGACAGAGACAGAGACAGCGACAGAGACAGGGACGGAGACAGAGACAGGGACACAGACAGAGACAGAGACAGAGACAGAGACAGAGACAGAGACAGAGACAGAGACAGAGACAGAGACAGAGGCAGAGACAGAGACAGAGACAGAGACAGAGGCAGAAACAGAGACAGAGACAGATACGCGGACAGAGACAGGGGCAGAGACAGAGACAGAGAGAGAGACGGAGACAGAGACAGAGACTGAGACGGAGACAGAGACAGCGGCAGAGACAGGGACGGAGACAGAGACAGAGTCACAGACAGAGACAGAGACAGAGACAGAGACAGAGACAGAGACAGAGACAGAGACAGAGACAGAGACAGAGACTGAGACTGAGACAGAGATAGAGACAGAGACAGAGACACAGACAGAGACAGAGACAGAGACAGAGACAGAGACAGAGACAGAGACAGAGACAGAGACAGAGACAGAGACAGAGACAGAGACAGAGACAGAGACAGAGACAGAGACAGAGACAGCGACAGAGGCAGAGACAGAGACAGAGACAGAGACAGATACGCGGACAGAGACCGAGGCAGAAACAGAGACAGAGAGAGAGACGGAGACAGAGACAGAGACTGAGACGGTGACAGAGACAGCGGCAAAGACAGGGACGGAGACAGAGACAGAGACACAGACAGAGACAGAGACAGAGACAGAGACTGAGACAGAGACAGAGACAGAGACAGAGACAGAGACAGAGACTGAGGGAGAGACAGCGACAGAGACAGAGACAGAGACAGACACAGAGACAGAGACAGAGACAGAGACAGAGACAGAGACAGAGACAGAAACAGAGACAGAGACAGATACGCGGACAGAGACAGAGGCAGAGACAGACACAGAGAGAGAGACGGAGACTGAGACAGAGACTGAGACGGAGACAGAGACAGCGGCAGAGACAGTGACGGAGACAGAGATAGAGACAGAGACAGAGACAGAGACAGAGACAGAGACAGAGACAGAGACAGAGACAGAGACAGAGACAGAGGCAGAAACAGAGACAGAGACAGATACGCGGACAGAGACAGGGGCAGAGACAGAGACAGAGAGAGAGACGGAGACAGAGACAGAGACTGAGACGGAGACAGAGACAGCGGCAGAGACAGGGACGGAGACAGAGACAGAGTCACAGACAGAGACAGAGACAGAGACAGAGACAGAGACAGAGACAGAGACAGGGACAGAGACTGAGGCTGAGACAGAGATAGAGACAGAGACAGAGACACAGACAGAGACGGAGACAGAGACAGAGACAGAGACAGAGACAGAGACAGAGACAGAGACAGAGACAGAGTCAGAGACAGAGACACAGACAGAGACAGAGACGGAGACAGAGGGAGAGACAGCGACAGAGACAGAGACAGAGACAGAGACAGAGACAGAGACAGAGACAGAGACAGAGACAGAGACAGAGACAGAGACAGAGACAGAGACAGAGACAGAGACAGAGACAGAGACAGAGACAGAGACAGAGACAGAGACAGAGACAGAGACAGAGACAGAGACAGAGACAGAGACAGAGACAGAGACAGAGACAGAGACAGAGACAGAGACTGAGACGGAGACAGAGACAGCGGCAGAGACAGGGACGCAGACAGAGATAGAGACAGAGACGGAGACAGAGACAAAGACCGAGACAGAGACAGAGAGGGAGACAGAGGCAGAGACAGAGCCAGGGACAGAGACGGAGACAGAGACAGAGGGAGAGACAGCCACAGAGACAGAGACAGAAACAGAGACAGAGACAGATACGCGGACAGAGACAGAGGCAGAGACAGAGACAGAGAGAGAGACGGAGACAGAGACAGAGACAGCGGCAGAGACAGGGACGGAGACAGAGACAGGGACACAGACAGAGACAGAGACAGAGACAGAGACAGAGACAGAGACAGAGACAGAGACAGAGACAGAGGCAGAGACAGAGACAGAGACAGAGACAGAGGCAGAAACAGAGACAGAGACAGATACGCGGACAGAGACAGGGGCAGAGACAGAGACAGAGAGAGAGACGGAGACAGAGACAGAGACTGAGACGGAGACAGAGACAGCGGCAGAGACAGGGACGGAGACAGAGACAGAGTCACAGACAGAGACAGAGACAGAGACAGAGACAGAGACAGAGACAGAGACAGAGACAGAGACAGAGACAGAGACTGAGACGGTGACAGAGACAGCGGCAAAGACAGGGACGGAGACAGAGACAGAGACACAGACAGAGACAGAGACAGAGACAGAGACTGAGACAGAGACAGAGACAGAGACAGAGACAGAGACAGAGACTGAGGGAGAGACAGCGACAGAGACAGAGACAGAGACAGACACAGAGACAGAGACAGAGACAGAGACAGAGACAGAGACAGAAACAGAGACAGAGACAGATACGCGGACAGAGACAGAGGCAGAGACAGACACAGAGAGAGAGACGGAGACTGAGACAGAGACTGAGACGGAGACAGAGACAGCGGCAGAGACAGGGACGGACACAGAGACAGAGACAGAAACAGAGACAGGGACAGATACGGGGACAGAGACAGAGGCAGAGACAGCGACAGAGGCAGAGACAGAGACGGAGACAGAGACGGAGACATAGACCGAGACAGAGACAGAGAGGGAGACAGAGGCAGAGACAGAGCCAGGGACAGAGACGGAGACAGAGACAGAGGGAGAGACAGCCACAGAGACAGAGACAGAAACAGAGACAGAGACAGATACGCGGACAGAGACAGAGGCAGAGACAGAGACAGAGAGAGAGACGGAGACAGAGACAGCGGCAGAGACAGGGACGGAGACAGAGACAGGGACACAGACAGAGACAGAGACAGAGACAGAGACAGAGACAGAGACAGAGACAGAGACAGAGACAGAGACAGAGACAGAGACAGAGACAGAGACAGAGACAGAGACAGAGGCAGAAACAGAGACAGAGACAGATACGCGGACAGAGACAGGGGCAGAGACAGAGACAGAGACAGAGACAGGGACAGAGACTGAGACTGAGACAGAGATAGAGACAGAGACAGAGCCACAGACAGAGACAGAGACAGAGACAGAGACAGAGACAGAGACAGAGACAGAGACAGAGACAGAGACAGAGACAGAGACAGAGACAGAGACAGAGACAGAGACAGCGACAGAGGCAGAGACAGAGACAGAGACAGAGACAGATACGCGGACAGAGACCGAGGCAGAAACAGACACAGAGAGAGAGACGGAGACAGAGACAGAGACTGAGACGGTGACAGAGACAGCGGCAAAGACAGGGACGGAGACAGAGACAGAGACACAGACAGAGACAGAGACAGAGACAGAGACTGAGACAGAGACAGAGACAGAGACAGAGACAGAGACAGAGACTGAGGGAGAGACAGCGACAGAGACAGCGACAGAGACAGACACAGAGACAGAGACAGAGACAGAGACAGAGACAGAAACAGAGACAGAGACAGATACGCGGACAGAGACAGAGGCAGAGACAGACACAGAGAGAGAGACGGAGACAGAGACAGAGACTGGGACGGAGACAGAGACAGCGGCAGAGACAGGGACGCAGACAGAGATAGAGACAGAGACGGAGACAGAGACAGAGACAGAGACAGAGACAGAGACAGAGACAGAGACAGAGACAGAGACAGAGACAGAGACAGATACAGAGACAGAGACAGAGTCAGAGACAGAGACACAGACAGAGACAGAGACAGAGACAGAGACAGAGACAGAGACAGAGACAGAGACAGAGACAGAGACAGAGACAGAGACAGAGACAGAGACAGAGACAGAGACAGAGACAGAGACAGAGACAGAGACAGAGACAGAGACAGAGACAGAGACAGAGACAGAGACAGAGACAGAGACAGAGACAGAGTCAGAGACAGAGACACAGACAGAGACAGAGACGGAGACAGAGGGAGAGACAGCGACAGAGACAGAGACAGAGACAGAGACAGAGACAGAGACAGAGACAGAGACAGAGACAGAGACAGAGACAGAGACAGAGACAGAGACAGAGACAGAGACAGAGACAGAGACAGAGACAGAGACGGAGACAGAGACAGAGACAGAGACAGAGACAGAGACAGAGACTGAGACGGAGACAGAGACAGCGGCAGAGACAGGGACGCAGACAGAGATAGAGACAGAGACGGAGACAGAGACAAAGACCGAGACAGAGACAGAGAGGGAGACAGAGGCAGAGACAGAGCCAGGGACAGAGACGGAGACAGAGACAGAGGGAGAGACAGCCACAGAGACAGAGACAGAAACAGAGACAGAGACAGATACGCGGACAGAGACAGAGGCAGAGACAGAGACAGAGACAGAGACGGAGACAGAAACAGAGACAGCGGCAGAGACAGGGACGGAGACAGAGACAGGGACACAGACAGAGACAGAGACAGAGACAGAGACAGAGACAGAGACAGAGACAGAGACAGAGACAGAGGCAGAGACAGAGACAGAGACAGAGACAGAGGCAGAAACAGAGACAGAGACAGATACGCGGACAGAGACAGGGGCAGAGACAGAGACAGAGAGAGAGACGGAGACAGAGACAGAGACTGAGACGGAGACAGAGACAGCGGCAGAGACAGGGACGGAGACAGAGACAGAGTCACAGACAGAGACAGAGACAGAGACAGAGACAGAGACAGAGACAGAGACAGAGACAGAGACAGAGACTGAGACGGTGACAGAGACAGCGGCAAAGACAGGGACGGAGACAGAGACAGAGACACAGACAGAGACAGAGACAGAGACAGGGACTGAGACAGAGACAGAGACAGAGACAGAGACAGAGACAGAGACTGAGGGAGAGACAGCGACAGAGACAGAGACAGAGACAGACACAGAGACAGAGACAGAGACAGAAACAGAGACAGAGACAGATACGCGGACAGAGACAGAGGCAGAGACAGACACAGATAGAGAGACGGAGACTGAGACAGAGACTGAGACGGAGACAGAGACAGCGGCAGAGACAGGGACGGAGACAGAGATAGAGACAGAGACAGAGACAGAGACAGAGACAGAGACAGAGACAGAGACAGAGACAGAGACAGAGACAGAGACAGAGACAGAGACAGAGACAGAGACAGAGGCAGAAACAGAGACAGAGACAGATACGCGGACAGAGACAGGGGCAGAGACAGAGACAGAGAGAGAGACGGAGACAGAGACAGAGACTGAGACGGAGACAGAGACAGCGGCAGAGACAGGGACGGAGACAGAGACAGAGTCACAGACAGAGACAGAGACAGAGACAGAGACAGAGACAGAGACAGAGACAGAGACAGGGACAGAGACTGAGACTGAGACAGAGATAGAGACAGAGACAGAGACACAGACAGAGACAGAGACAGAGACAGAGACAGAGACAGAGACAGAGACAGAGACAGAGACAGAGACAGAGACAGAGACAGAGACAGAGACAGCGACAGAGGCAGAGACAGAGACAGAGACAGAGACAGATACGCGGACAGAGACCGAGGCAGAAACAGACACAGAGAGAGAGACGGAGACAGAGACAGAGACTGAGACGGTGACAGAGACAGCGGCAAAGACAGGGACGGAGACAGAGACAGAGACACAGACAGAGACAGAGACAGAGACAGAGACTGAGACAGAGACAGAGACAGAGACAGAGACAGAGACAGAGACTGAGGGAGAGACAGCGACAGAGACAGCGACAGAGACAGACACAGAGACAGAGACAGAGACAGAGACAGAAACAGAGACAGAGACAGATACGCGGACAGAGACAGAGGCAGAGACAGACACAGAGAGAGAGACGGAGACAGAGACAGAGACTGAGACGGAGACAGAGACAGCGGCAGAGACAGGGACGCAGACAGAGATAGAGACAGAGACGGAGACAGAGACAGAGACAGAGACAGAGACAGAGACAGAGACAGAGACAGAGACAGAGACAGATACAGAGACAGAGACAGAGTCAGAGACAGAGACACAGACAGAGACAGAGACAGAGACAGAGACAGAGACAGAGACAGAGACGGAGACAGAGGGAGAGACAGCGACAGAGACAGAGACAGAGACAGAGACAGAGACAGAGACAGAGACAGAGACAGAGACAGAGACAGAGACAGAGACAGAGACAGAGACAGAGACAGAGACAGAGACAGAGACAGAGACAGAGACAGAGACAGAGACAGAGACAGAGACAGAGACAGAGACAGAGACAGAGACAGAGACAGAGACAGAGACAGAGACAGAGACAGAGACAGAGACAGAGACAGAGACTGAGGGAGAGACAGCGACAGAGACAGAGACAGAGACAGAGACAGAGACAGAGACAGAGACAGAGACAGAGACAGAGACAGAGACAGAGACAGCGACAGAGGCAGAGACAGAGACAGAGACAGAGACAGATACGCGGACAGAGACCGAGGCAGAGACAGCGACAGAGGCAGAGACAGAGACACAGACACAGACAGATACAGAGACAGAGACAGAGACAGAGACAGAGACAGAGACAGATACAGAGACAGAGACAGAGTCAGAGACAGAGACACAGACAGAGACAGAGACAGAGACAGAGACAGAGACTGAGACGGAGACAGAGGGAGAGACAGCGACAGAGACAGAGACAGAGACAGAGACAGAGACAGAGACAGAGACAGAGACAGAGACAGAGACAGAGACAGAGACAGAGACAGAGACAGAGACAGAGACAGAGACAGAGGCAGAAACAGAGAGAGAGACAGATACGCGGACAGAGACAGGGGCAGAGACAGAGACAGAGAGAGAGACGGAGACAGAGACAGCGACTGAGACGGAGACAGAGACAGCGGCAGAGACAGGGACGGAGACAGAGACAGAGTCACAGACAGAGACAGAGACAGAGACAGAGACAGAGACAGAGACAGAGACAGAGACAGAGACTGAGACAGATACAGAGACAGAGACAGAGTCAGAGACAGAGACACAGACAGAGACAGAGACAGAGACAGAGACAGAGACAGAGACGGAGACAGAGGGAGAGACAGCGACAGAGACAGAGACAGAGACAGAGACAGAGACAGAGACAGAGACAGAGACAGAGACAGAGACAGAGACAGAGACAGAGACAGAGACAGAGACAGAGACAGAGACTGAGACGGAGACAGAGACAGCGGCAGAGACAGGGACGCAGACAGAGATAGAGACAGAGACGGAGACAGAGACAGAGACAGAGACAGAGACAGAGACAGAGACAGAGTCAGAGACAGAGACACAGACAGAGACAGAGACACAGACAGAGACAGAGACAGAGACAGAGACAGAGACAGAGACAGAGACAGAGACAGAGACAGAGACAGAGACAGAGACAGAGACAGAGACAGAGACAGAGTCAGAGACAGAGACACAGACAGAGACAGTGACGGAGACAGAGGGAGAGACAGCGACAGAGACAGAGACAGAGACAGAGACAGAGACAGAGACAGAGACAGGGACAGAGACAGAGACAGAGACAGAGACAGAGACAGAGACAGAGACAGAGACAGAGACAGAGACTGAGACGGAGACAGAGACAGCGGCAGAGACAGGGACGCAGACAGAGATAGAGACAGAGACGGAGACAGAGACAGAGACAGAGACAGAGACAGAGACAGAGACAGATACAGAGACAGAGACAGAGTCAGAGACAGAGACACAGACAGAGACAGAGACAGAGACAGAGACAGAGACAGAGACAGAGACAGAGACAGAGACAGAGACAGAGACAGAGACAGAGACAGAGACAGAGACAGAGACAGAGACAGAGACAGAGACAGAGACAGAGACAGAGACAGAGACAGAGTCAGAGACAGAGACACAGACAGAGACAGAGACGGAGACAGAGGGAGAGACAGCGACAGAGACAGAGACAGAGACAGAGACAGAGACAGAGACAGAGACAGAGACAGAGACAGAGACAGAGACAGAGGCAGAGACAGAGACAGAGACAGAGACAGAGACAGAGACAGAGACAGAGACAGAGACAGAGATAGAGACAGAGGCAGAGGCAGAGACAGAGACAGAGACAGAGACAGAGGCAGAGACAGGAACAAAGACGGAGACAGAGGCAGAGACAGAGCCAGGGACAGAGACAGAGACAGAGACTGAGGGAGAGACAGCGACAGAGACAGAGACAGAGACAGAGACAGAGACAGAGACAGAGACAGAGACAGAGACAGAGACAGAGACAGAGACAGAGACAGAGACTGAGACGGAGACAGAGACAGCGGCAGAGACAGGGACGCAGACAGAGATAGAGACAGAGACGGAGACAGAGACAAAGACCGAGACAGAGACAGAGAGGGAGACAGAGGCAGAGACAGAGCCAGGGACAGAGACGGAGACAGAGACAGAGGGAGAGACAGCCACAGAGACAGAGACAGAAACAGAGACAGAGACAGATACGCGGACAGAGACAGAGGCAGAGACAGAGACAGAGAGAGAGACGGAGACAGAGACAGAGACAGCGGCAGAGACAGGGACGGAGACAGAGACAGGGACACAGACAGAGACAGAGACAGAGACAGAGACAGAGACAGAGACAGAGACAGAGACAGAGACAGAGGCAGAGACAGAGACAGAGACAGAGACAGAGGCAGAAACAGAGACAGAGACAGATACGCGGACAGAGACAGGGGCAGAGACAGAGACAGAGAGAGAGACGGAGACAGAGACAGAGACTGAGACGGAGACAGAGACAGCGGCAGAGACAGGGACGGAGACAGAGACAGAGTCACAGACAGAGACAGAGACAGAGACAGAGACAGAGACAGAGACAGAGACAGAGACAGAGACAGAGACAGAGACTGAGACGGTGACAGAGACAGCGGCAAAGACAGGGACGGAGACAGAGACAGAGACACAGACAGAGACAGAGACAGAGACAGAGACTGAGACAGAGACAGAGACAGAGACAGAGACAGAGACAGAGACTGAGGGAGAGACAGCGACAGAGACAGAGACAGAGACAGACACAGAGACAGAGACAGAGACAGAGACAGAGACAGAGACAGAAACAGAGACAGAGACAGATACGCGGACAGAGACAGAGGCAGAGACAGACACAGAGAGAGAGACGGAGACTGAGACAGAGACTGAGACGGAGACAGAGACAGCGGCAGAGACAGGGACGGACACAGAGACAGAGACAGAAACAGAGACAGGGACAGATACGGGGACAGAGACAGAGGCAGAGACAGCGACAGAGGCAGAGACAGAGACGGAGACAGAGACGGAGACAAAGACCGAGACAGAGACAGAGAGGGAGACAGAGGCAGAGACAGAGCCAGGGACAGAGACGGAGACAGAGACAGAGGGAGAGACAGCCACAGAGACAGAGACAGAAACAGAGACAGAGACAGATACGCGGACAGAGACAGAGGCAGAGACAGAGACAGAGAGAGAGACGGAGACAGAGACAGCGGCAGAGACAGGGACGGAGACAGAGACAGGGACACAGACAGAGACAGAGACAGAGACAGAGACAGAGACAGAGACAGAGACAGAGACAGAGACAGAGACAGAGACAGAGACAGAGACAGAGACAGAGACAGAGACAGAGGCAGAAACAGAGACAGAGACAGATACGCGGACAGAGACAGGGGCAGAGACAGAGACAGAGACAGAGACAGGGACAGAGACTGAGACTGAGACAGAGATAGAGACAGAGACAGAGCCACAGACAGAGACAGAGACAGAGACAGAGACAGAGACAGAGACAGAGACAGAGACAGAGACAGAGACAGAGACAGAGACAGAGACAGAGACAGAGACAGCGACAGAGGCAGAGACAGAGACAGAGACAGAGACAGATACGCGGACAGAGACCGAGGCAGAAACAGACACAGAGAGAGAGACGGAGACAGAGACAGAGACTGAGACGGTGACAGAGACAGCGGCAAAGACAGGGACGGAGACAGAGACAGAGACACAGACAGAGACAGAGACAGAGACAGAGACTGAGACAGAGACAGAGACAGAGACAGAGACAGAGACAGAGACTGAGGGAGAGACAGCGACAGAGACAGCGACAGAGACAGACACAGAGACAGAGACAGAGACAGAGACAGAGACAGAAACAGAGACAGAGACAGATACGCGGACAGAGACAGAGGCAGAGACAGACACAGAGAGAGAGACGGAGACAGAGACAGAGACTGGGACGGAGACAGAGACAGCGGCAGAGACAGGGACGCAGACAGAGATAGAGACAGAGACGGAGACAGAGACAGAGACAGAGACAGAGACAGAGACAGAGACAGAGACAGAGACAGAGACAGAGACAGAGACAGAGACAGATACAGAGACAGAGACAGAGTCAGAGACAGAGACACAGACAGAGACAGAGACAGAGACAGAGACAGAGACAGAGACAGAGACAGAGACAGAGACAGAGACAGAGACAGAGACAGAGACAGAGACAGAGACAGAGACAGAGACAGAGACAGAGACAGAGACAGAGACAGAGACAGAGACAGAGACAGAGACAGAGACAGAGTCAGAGACAGAGACACAGACAGAGACAGAGACGGAGACAGAGGGAGAGACAGCGACAGAGACAGAGACAGAGACAGAGACAGAGACAGAGACAGAGACAGAGACAGAGACAGAGACAGAGACAGAGACAGAGACAGAGACAGAGACAGAGACAGAGACAGAGACAGAGACAGAGACAGAGACGGAGACAGAGACAGAGACAGAGACAGAGACAGAGACAGAGACTGAGACGGAGACAGAGACAGCGGCAGAGACAGGGACGCAGACAGAGATAGAGACAGAGACGGAGACAGAGACAAAGACCGAGACAGAGACAGAGAGGGAGACAGAGGCAGAGACAGAGCCAGGGACAGAGACGGAGACAGAGACAGAGGGAGAGACAGCCACAGAGACAGAGACAGAAACAGAGACAGAGACAGATACGCGGACAGAGACAGAGGCAGAGACAGAGACAGAGACAGAGACGGAGACAGAAACAGAGACAGCGGCAGAGACAGGGACGGAGACAGAGACAGGGACACAGACAGAGACAGAGACAGAGACAGAGACAGAGACAGAGACAGAGACAGAGACAGAGACAGAGGCAGAGACAGAGACAGAGACAGAGACAGAGGCAGAAACAGAGACAGAGACAGATACGCGGACAGAGACAGGGGCAGAGACAGAGACAGAGAGAGAGACGGAGACAGAGACAGAGACTGAGACGGAGACAGAGACAGCGGCAGAGACAGGGACGGAGACAGAGACAGAGTCACAGACAGAGACAGAGACAGAGACAGAGACAGAGACAGAGACAGAGACAGAGACAGAGACAGAGACTGAGACGGTGACAGAGACAGCGGCAAAGACAGGGACGGAGACAGAGACAGAGACACAGACAGAGACAGAGACACAGACAGGGACTGAGACAGAGACAGAGACAGAGACAGAGACAGAGACAGAGACTGAGGGAGAGACAGCGACAGAGACAGAGACAGAGACAGACACAGAGACAGAGACAGAGACAGAAACAGAGACAGAGACAGATACGCGGACAGAGACAGAGGCAGAGACAGACACAGATAGAGAGACGGAGACTGAGACAGAGACTGAGACGGAGACAGAGACAGCGGCAGAGACAGGGACGGAGACAGAGATAGAGACAGAGACAGAGACAGAGACAGAGACAGAGACAGAGACAGAGACAGAGACAGAGACAGAGACAGAGACAGAGACAGAGACAGAGGCAGAAACAGAGACAGAGACAGATACGCGGACAGAGACAGGGGCAGAGACAGAGACAGAGAGAGAGACGGAGACAGAGACAGAGACTGAGACGGAGACAGAGACAGCGGCAGAGACAGGGACGGAGACAGAGACAGAGTCACAGACAGAGACAGAGACAGAGACAGAGACAGAGACAGAGACAGAGACAGAGACAGGGACAGAGACTGAGACTGAGACAGAGATAGAGACAGAGACAGAGACACAGACAGAGACAGAGACAGAGACAGAGACAGAGACAGAGACAGAGACAGAGACAGAGACAGAGACAGAGACAGAGACAGAGACAGAGACAGAGACAGCGACAGAGGCAGAGACAGAGACAGAGACAGAGACAGATACGCGGACAGAGACCGAGGCAGAAACAGACACAGAGAGAGAGACGGAGACAGAGACAGAGACTGAGACGGTGACAGAGACAGCGGCAAAGACAGGGACGGAGACAGAGACAGAGACACAGACAGAGACAGAGACAGAGACAGAGACTGAGACAGAGACAGAGACAGAGACAGAGACAGAGACAGAGACTGAGGGAGAGACAGCGACAGAGACAGCGACAGAGACAGACACAGAGACAGAGACAGAGACAGAGACAGAAACAGAGACAGAGACAGATACGCGGACAGAGACAGAGGCAGAGACAGACACAGAGAGAGAGACGGAGACAGAGACAGAGACTGAGACGGAGACAGAGACAGCGGCAGAGACAGGGACGCAGACAGAGATAGAGACAGAGACGGAGACAGAGACAGAGACAGAGACAGAGACAGAGACAGAGACAGAGACAGAGACAGAGACAGAGACAGAGACAGAGACAGAGACAGAGACAGAGACAGAGACAGAGACAGAGACAGAGACAGAGACAGAGACAGAGACAGAGACAGAGACAGCGACAGAGGCAGAGACAGAGACAGAGACAGAGACAGATACGCGGACAGAGACCGAGGCAGAAACAGACACAGAGAGAGAGACGGAGACAGAGACAGAGACTGAGACGGTGACAGAGACAGCGGCAAAGACAGGGACGGAGACAGAGACAGAGACACAGACAGAGACAGAGACAGAGACAGAGACTGAGACAGAGACAGAGACAGAGACAGAGACAGAGACAGAGACTGAGGGAGAGACAGCGACAGAGACAGCGACAGAGACAGACACAGAGACAGAGACAGAGACAGAGACAGAAACAGAGACAGAGACAGATACGCGGACAGAGACAGAGGCAGAGACAGACACAGAGAGAGAGACGGAGACAGAGACAGAGACTGAGACGGAGACAGAGACAGCGGCAGAGACAGGGACGCAGACAGAGATAGAGACAGAGACGGAGACAGAGACAGAGACAGAGACAGAGACAGAGACAGAGACAGAGACAGAGACAGAGACAGAGACAGAGACAGAGACAGAGACAGAGACAGAGACAGAGACAGAGACAGAGACAGAGACAGAGACAGAGACAGAGACAGAGACAGAGACAGAGACAGAGACAGAGACAGAGACAGAGACAGAGACAGAGACAGAGACAGAGACTGAGGGAGAGACAGCGACAGAGACAGAGACAGAGACAGAGACAGAGACAGAGACAGAGACAGAGACAGAGACAGAGACAGAGACAGAGACAGCGACAGAGGCAGAGACAGAGACAGAGACAGAGACAGATACGCGGACAGAGACCGAGGCAGAGACAGCGACAGAGGCAGAGACAGAGACACAGACACAGACAGATACAGAGACAGAGACAGAGACAGAGACAGAGACAGAGACAGATACAGAGACAGAGACAGAGTCAGAGACAGAGACACAGACAGAGACAGAGACAGAGACAGAGACAGAGACTGAGACGGAGACAGAGGGAGAGACAGCGACAGAGACAGAGACAGAGACAGAGACAGAGACAGAGACAGAGACAGAGACAGAGACAGAGACAGAGACAGAGACAGAGACAGAGACAGAGACAGAGACAGAGGCAGAAACAGAGAGAGAGACAGATACGCGGACAGAGACAGGGGCAGAGACAGAGACAGAGAGAGAGACGGAGACAGAGACAGCGACTGAGACGGAGACAGAGACAGCGGCAGAGACAGGGACGGAGACAGAGACAGAGTCACAGACAGAGACAGAGACAGAGACAGAGACAGAGACAGAGACAGAGACAGAGACAGAGACTGAGACAGATACAGAGACAGAGACAGAGTCAGAGACAGAGACACAGACAGAGACAGAGACAGAGACAGAGACAGAGACAGAGACGGAGACAGAGGGAGAGACAGCGACAGAGACAGAGACAGAGACAGAGACAGAGACAGAGACAGAGACAGAGACAGAGACAGAGACAGAGACAGAGACAGAGACAGAGACAGAGACAGAGACAGAGACTGAGACGGAGACAGAGACAGCGGCAGAGACAGGGACGCAGACAGAGATAGAGACAGAGACGGAGACAGAGACAGAGACAGAGACAGAGACAGAGACAGAGACAGAGTCAGAGACAGAGACACAGACAGAGACAGAGACACAGACAGAGACAGAGACAGAGACAGAGACAGAGACAGAGACAGAGACAGAGACAGAGACAGAGACAGAGACAGAGACAGAGACAGAGACAGAGACAGAGTCAGAGACAGAGACACAGACAGAGACAGTGACGGAGACAGAGGGAGAGACAGCGACAGAGACAGAGACAGAGACAGAGACAGAGACAGAGACAGAGACAGGGACAGAGACAGAGACAGAGACAGAGACAGAGACAGAGACAGAGACAGAGACAGAGACAGAGACAGAGACTGAGACGGAGACAGAGACAGCGGCAGAGACAGGGACGCAGACAGAGATAGAGACAGAGACGGAGACAGAGACAGAGACAGAGACAGAGACAGAGACAGAGACAGATACAGAGACAGAGACAGAGTCAGAGACAGAGACACAGACAGAGACAGAGACAGAGACAGAGACAGAGACAGAGACAGAGACAGAGACAGAGACAGAGACAGAGACAGAGACAGAGACAGAGACAGAGACAGAGACAGAGACAGAGACAGAGACAGAGACAGAGACAGAGACAGAGACAGAGTCAGAGACAGAGACACAGACAGAGACAGAGACGGAGACAGAGGGAGAGACAGCGACAGAGACAGAGACAGAGACAGAGACAGAGACAGAGACAGAGACAGAGACAGAGACAGAGACAGAGACAGAGGCAGAGACAGAGACAGAGACAGAGACAGAGACAGAGACAGAGACAGAGACAGAGACAGAGATAGAGACAGAGGCAGAGGCAGAGACAGAGACAGAGACAGAGACAGAGGCAGAGACAGGAACAAAGACGGAGACAGAGGCAGAGACAGAGCCAGGGACAGAGACAGAGACAGAGACTGAGGGAGAGACAGCGACAGAGACAGAGACAGAGACAGAGACAGAGACAGAGACAGAGACGGAGACAGAGACAGAGACAGAGACAGAGACAGAGACAGAAACAGAGACAGGGACAGATACGGGGACAGAGACAGAGGCAGAGACAGCGACAGAGGCAGAGACAGAGACGGAGACAGAGACGGAGACAAAGACCGAGACAGAGACAGAGAGGGAGACAGAGGCAGAGACAGAGCCAGGGACAGAGACGGAGACAGAGACAGAGGGAGAGACAGCCACAGAGACAGAGACAGAAACAGAGACAGAGACAGATACGCGGACAGAGACAGAGGCAGAGACAGAGACAGAGAGAGAGACGGAGACAGAGACAGAGACAGCGGCAGAGACAGGGACGGAGACAGAGACAGGGACACAGACAGAGACAGAGACAGAGACAGAGACAGAGACAGAGACAGAGACAGAGACAGAGACAGAGACAGAGGCAGAGACAGAGACAGAGACAGAGACAGAGGCAGAAACAGAGACAGAGACAGATACGCGGACAGAGACAGGGGCAGAGACAGAGACAGAGAGAGAGACGGAGACAGAGACAGAGACTGAGACGGAGACAGAGACAGCGGCAGAGACAGGGACGGAGACAGAGACAGAGTCACAGACAGAGACAGAGACAGAGACAGAGACAGAGACAGAGACAGAGACAGAGACAGAGACAGAGACTGAGACTGAGACAGAGATAGAGACAGAGACAGAGACACAGACAGAGACAGAGACAGAGACAGAGACAGAGACAGAGACAGAGACAGAGACAGAGACAGAGACAGAGACAGAGACAGAGACAGAGACAGCGACAGAGGCAGAGACAGAGACAGAGACAGAGACAGATACGCGGACAGAGACCGAGGCAGAAACAGAGACAGAGAGAGAGACGGAGACAGAGACAGAGACTGAGACGGTGACAGAGACAGCGGCAAAGACAGGGACGGAGACAGAGACAGAGACACAGACAGAGACAGAGACAGAGACAGAGACTGAGACAGAGACAGAGACAGAGACAGAGACAGAGACAGAGACTGAGGGAGAGACAGCGACAGAGACAGAGACAGAGACAGACACAGAGACAGAGACAGAGACAGAGACAGAGACAGAAACAGAGACAGAGACAGATACGCGGACAGAGACAGAGGCAGAGACAGACACAGAGAGAGAGACGGAGACTGAGACAGAGACTGAGACGGAGACAGAGACAGCGGCAGAGACAGTGACGGAGACAGAGATAGAGACAGAGACAGAGACAGAGACAGAGACAGAGACAGAGACAGAGACAGAGACAGAGACAGAGGCAGAGGCAGAAACAGAGACAGAGACAGATACGCGGACAGAGACAGGGGCAGAGACAGAGACAGAGAGAGAGACGGAGACAGAGACAGAGACTGAGACGGAGACAGAGACAGCGGCAGAGACAGGGACGGAGACAGAGACAGAGTCACAGACAGAGACAGAGACAGAGACAGAGACAGAGACAGAGACAGAGACAGGGACAGAGACTGAGACTGAGACAGAGATAGAGACAGAGACAGAGACACAGACAGAGGCAGAGACAGAGACAGAGACAGAGACAGAGACAGAGACAGAGACAGAGACAGAGACAGAGACAGAGACAGAGACAGAGACAGAGACAGAGACAGAGACAGAGACAGAGTCAGAGACAGAGACACAGACAGAGACAGAGACGGAGACAGAGGGAGAGACAGCGACAGAGACAGAGACAGAGACAGAGACAGAGACAGAGACAGAGACAGAGACTGAGACGGAGACAGAGACAGCGGCAGAGACAGGGACGCAGACAGAGATAGAGACAGAGACGGAGACAGAGACAAAGACCGAGACAGAGACAGAGAGGGAGACAGAGGCAGAGACAGAGCCAGGGACAGAGACGGAGACAGAGACAGAGGGAGAGACAGCCACAGAGACAGAGACAGAAACAGAGACAGAGACAGATACGCGGACAGAGACAGAGGCAGAGACAGAGACAGAGAGAGAGACGGAGACAGAGACAGAGACAGCGGCAGAGACAGGGACGGAGACAGAGACAGGGACACAGACAGAGACAGAGACAGAGACAGAGACAGAGACAGAGACAGAGACAGAGACAGAGACAGAGGCAGAGACAGAGACAGAGACAGAGACAGAGGCAGAAACAGAGACAGAGACAGATACGCGGACAGAGACAGGGGCAGAGACAGAGACAGAGAGAGAGACGGAGACAGAGACAGAGACTGAGACGGAGACAGAGACAGCGGCAGAGACAGGGACGGAGACAGAGACAGAGTCACAGACAGAGACAGAGACAGAGACAGAGACAGAGACAGAGACAGAGACAGAGACAGAGACAGAGACAGAGACTGAGACGGTGACAGAGACAGCGGCAAAGACAGGGACGGAGACAGAGACAGAGACACAGACAGAGACAGAGACAGAGACAGAGACTGAGACAGAGACAGAGACAGAGACAGAGACAGAGACAGAGACTGAGGGAGAGACAGCGACAGAGACAGAGACAGAGACAGACACAGAGACAGAGACAGAGACAGAGACAGAGACAGAGACAGAGACAGAAACAGAGACAGAGACAGATACGCGGACAGAGACAGAGGCAGAGACAGACACAGAGAGAGAGACGGAGACTGAGACAGAGACTGAGACGGAGACAGAGACAGCGGCAGAGACAGGGACGGAGACAGAGATAGAGACAGAGACAGAGACAGAGACAGAGACAGAGACAGAGACAGAGACAGAGACAGAGACAGAGACAGAGGCAGAAACAGAGACAGAGACAGATACGCGGACAGAGACAGGGGCAGAGACAGAGACAGAGAGAGAGACGGAGACAGAGACAGAGACTGAGACGGTGACAGAGACAGCGGCAAAGACAGGGACGGAGACAGAGACAGAGACACAGACAGAGACAGAGACAGAGACAGAGACTGAGACAGAGACAGAGACAGAGACAGAGACAGAGACAGAGACTGAGGGAGAGACAGCGACAGAGACAGCGACAGAGACAGACACAGAGACAGAGACAGAGACAGAGACAGAAACATAGACAGAGACAGATACGCGGACAGAGACAGAGGCAGAGACAGACACAGAGAGAGAGACGGAGACAGAGACAGAGACAGAGACAGAGACAGAGACTGAGACAGAGACAGAGACAGAGACAGAGACAGAGACAGAGACTGAGGGAGAGACAGCGACAGAGACAGAGACAGAGACAGACACAGAGACAGAGACAGAGACAGAGACAGAGACAGAGACAGAGACAGAAACAGAGACAGAGACAGATACGCGGACAGAGACAGAGGCAGAGGCAGACACAGAGAGAGAGACGGAGACTGAGACAGAGACTGAGACGGAGACAGAGACAGCGGCAGAGACAGGGACGGAGACAGAGATAGAGACAGAGACAGAGACAGAGACAGAGACAGAGACAGAGACAGAGACAGAGACAGAGACAGAGACAGAGGCAGAAACAGAGACAGAGACAGATACGCGGACAGAGACAGGGGCAGAGACAGAGACAGAGAGAGAGACGGAGACAGAGACAGAGACTGAGACGGAGACAGAGACAGCGGCAGAGACAGGGACGGAGACAGAGACAGAGTCACAGACAGAGACAGAGACAGAGACAGAGACAGAGACAGAGACAGAGACAGGGACAGAGACTGAGACTGAGACAGAGATAGAGACAGAGACAGAGACACAGACAGAGACAGAGACAGAGACAGAGACAGAGACAGAGACAGAGACAGAGACAGAGACAGAGACAGAGACAGAGACAGAGACAGCGACAGAGGCAGAGACAGAGACAGAGACAGAGACAGATACGCGGACAGAGACCGAGACAGAGACAGCGACAGAGGCAGAGACAGAGACACAGACACAGACAGATACAGAGACAGAGACAGAGACAGAGACAGAGACAGAGACAGATACAGAGACAGAGACAGAGTCAGAGACAGAGACAGAGACAGAGACAGAGACAGAGACAGAGACAGAGACAGAGACGGAGACAGA